>VNJZ01009620.1:0-12087 GCA_008042795.1 Drosophila asahinai | reverse complement strand
CCAGAAAAGGGCTCCGGGAGTAGCCAGCTCGCCTTCTCTGAACGTCACTATGGAACGAAACATCCTTAGTCTTCCATACCTTCATCGATTAAGTGAACGTAATTTGGAACGTATCAAAAGATTCGGAGAAGAGGTCAACGACTATCGCTTATATCAGATAATGCTAATTGCAGGAGCAATATGCTGCGTGTTGATCTGCATCGGATTAACCTATCGGCGATTCACCCAGGCCAGAAGAACTACGGCCCAGCTAAAAGAGATGATTGCCAGACTAGGGTCGGCCGAGGGCGGCCTCATTCCTGAGGCGGGAGTAGTTTACTAAGTGAAACGAGCGACGGCAATGACCGTTCGTTCGACAGCTCGCTTCGGCCAAAACTGCTGACACAGCGTCTGGCCGTCGTTAACTTACTTATCTCTTGGAACACTAACTGAGTCTCTAGGCCAGTAGTGAAAGGAAGACAGTCATCTTCCCAACATAATCTTCGTAACTCATCAGTTAGCGAGGAGCTAAACACCGACCAACCGGCTATTCACACGGAGGACCAGAAGTTGTCCACCGCCCTTATAATTCGCAATTACTTCGGGACAGCAGCGGGGTAGTATTGGGAAAAATGTCCCGTTGACTCACCCTCTGTTATTCCATCGTTGAGAGCTCTCGTTCCGGAGTTGAGGTTTTTATTTGTTGGAAGTTTAGGCAGAATTAATAACACATATATATATATAATATCGTGCTTTGTTTTTGGGGTAATAAATTCACTAAATGCACAAACTTTTTACTTAATGATACAAAAAAAAAGGAAGTGTATTGATGTTGAGAAAGGAGTTTATATGTTCAGGAAATTGTTGAGGCGGCTTTGCTTTTATATTTTTGTTGTCAGATTGTCTTTGTTATGTCGTTATTGAACGTTATTTGTTGGTGAATTGGTTGCTCCTTCATGTTGACCGATGCTCCTTGATTACTTGTTCGATCTCTTGGCTATCAGAGGCATCCTTCAGGTTTTTATGATTTTGAAGATTGGAGTTGTTGTTGAAGGATTTAGGCTATTCCTAGTGATACGGGTAGTTGCACAGATTATTGCAAAATTTTTACTTTTGGATACGGCAGATTGTTTTATTTGTAGTACTGCTAACATAAGTCCATTAGGATTCACATGGTACGCGGCACTGTTCGACGAGATGTTGTAACTGACTGCATCGTACATTTTCCGCGGTCGCGAAAAGCTATCCGACTATTAAACTTATGCGCTTTGTACGTATTCACTTTGGTCTTGGGGAATTTCGAGTCTTTCCGAACAGACTTCCCGTCCTTAGCTCTGACTTCGACTCTCTCCAGTACGGCTATCTTGGGGTCTTTTATATCCAAAGACTGTGCCAAGTATTGCCTAGGAATCTCCGGAATGGAACACAAAAGTGTTCTCACCTAGTGTCATCCATTCCCCTCTTATCGCCTATTGGCTGGAGTTATATTTGGGTCGTCTTTGTTCTAATGTTTGCTAGTTCAGTAAAATCGGCAGTGCTGGGTTGCAGGTGATTGCATGGCCCAATTTGGCGAGTTTGGGCGGTGTCATCTGCCAGAGCCAAATTTTTGTGCAATCTTGCCCGTGTTGATTTTCTAGAGCATTCGTACATTGGCTTCTCTTGATTTTCTTCCGCGTTAACCAAATGACTCACGTCGGCCCTAACCAGCGTACGTAACAGGCTCGGGGTGGTCGATACTGATCAGCATGGAATGATCCCGTAAAAAAATAACGTACAGGCGGTTATGTTGTTTTTACGCGCCCAACGTGGGCCTCGTGGGCCCCATTCCCTGAGGTTAAGAGTCTCCTGCTCTATCGACTGAACAAGCCGGGCTGACATTTGAACATTGATTTTGGGCTATTGTAAAGTATTGGAATGTTTATTGTAATGATAAGAGTCGTTTTTACCGCAATAGTTGCAGGCGGTGTCATGAAATCGCGCTTGGCACCTGGCTCCTTCTGTTCCTCCGCGTTTCCGATAGAAGTCCGGTGGCTTGTTACAAGTGTAACATAGGTAGGTATGGAAAGGAGATGTACATTCTTTCCCGGAGTCTTGTTCCTTCCTACTTGAAGATGCGCTCCCACCTGGTGTCCTGTCAAATGCGTTTCCTCGTCCAAACGATGCTCCTACGTTGTTCTCAGGTGGACGGCTCCTTTGGAATGCCTCGACCGGATATTCTCCCGCTTCTGTGTCGTCTATTTGCTCTTCTGCGATCTCATTTATATGCCTAGATCGAGCTCGTTTCTCTCGTATCCATTTCTCGAGGCGGATTCCCTCTTTCTTAAATGCCGCCAATGTATTTATTGGTGAGGCCAGTAGGAATGCTCCCATTTGCGCGTTAAGATTTTCCTTCAATATTCCGACGAAGTTATCTTCCGGAATCTTGTTCTTCAATTTGAATTGCAAGCTATGCATGGCTGCAATAAAATCATCAAAATTCTCATTGTACCCTTGACGCCGTTCCATAAGTTCTTTAACGGTCACGTAGTCGTTTTCGGACGTTGAGAACGCCTTTGTCATTTCGCTAGTCAAGTCAATATATCCGAATTCAAAGTCATCGGCTCGGTCCTCCATCAATTGCCACTACCATTTGGCTGCGGTACCACTCAATAAACAGTGAAATTCTTTAAATATCTGATCAACAGTGTACCCGTTAATTTCCGTTAAGCGACTCATTTGGAACAGAAAACTCTCCACTGACATTCCCCTACTGGACCCATCAAAATTAAGGTTCCATTTTTCCAGGCGTGTTGGTCGAGTTCCTGTATAGCTGCTAAGCTGTGTTTCGTTGCCTCCAGCGCTGGGATTGTGCTGGTTTTCAGCGGCTACCTTTCTAGGACTCGGTATTGGTTGGTTAGCTGCTGCTGCGCCCTGCCGCGCGGCTCCGTGTCTCTGAGTCGTCGAACTGACCTCGGGGCTTCCTCTGAGTATTGGGCTCTCCCTTGGCTGTACTGCGGACAGTGCGGTTACTTGGCGCCGCAGGCTGATGACTTCCTCCTGTATTTCGGACATTCTCGTTGTCATGGTTGCCTTCATCTCATTATTTGACACAATCAATGCAAAAAGCATTCGCTCTAGTCGGTTGTTGTCATCGCTATGTCTGGGCCTAGCTCCCTGACTATTTGGAAGAATTCTGGACCGCCCATGCGGTAGTCATAAATCGTGGTTTTCCCCTCCTACAGCTCCTTCGGAATCGTCCATGACGCTGCTGCAATCTGCTAAACTTCCCAAGTTGTTTAGTTTGCTATTAAAGCTTATCGACTGGTTGTGTTCGTCCACTGGCGATACGCTAGCTCTTGCTGGTGTTTCTGTTCTGTCTGGCTTCTCTAGCCGCCAGCGTTGATGCTCGGAATGTTCTCACCGGAGGTAGATTAAGTGTAACCCTCTTCTTCTTCTTATCTCCTGCCATATGTTAAAATATTGTATATATACCCGATCGATATTTGTAATACGATATAGTTATACGTGTTTACGCGTTGTTGGCTTTTGTAAAGTTTTTTTTTTCTTTTGTTTCGTGTGCTTCAATATTTTTGCATGGCAGCAAAAGTTTTTATGACGAATAAAAATATAGTATTGGTATAGGTCAAGAATCGTCCGAAATTAAGCCCTATTCAAGTTCAAATAATCCCTATTCAAGTGAATTCGCTGAATGGATTAAACTGCCCTCCACCGGAGTGATCAGTTCCTTCTGCGCCCCTTGGCCTCTTCCTTGGAAAACACAGTACATTGGACTGCTGTTCTCCCACAGGAAGGTTTTGTCCGAACCCCCTGGACGGAGCTTTATTCCAGACAGGCGAAAGGAATTGCCTCCCTGCTCCTCTCTCTCTGGACTCGAAGCTCGCGAGAGACCTGGTTCTGTGCCTAGTACAATGGATAGCGTCGGCCAGAGAGATAAATACTGTCGTCCCGCCCATTAGTCGTGGTAACCGTACAGACTCGAACCTCGCAAGAGACCTGGCATAGCCTAGTACAATGGATAGCGTCGGATGTACGGATACGGTCATTCCCGCCCCCCCTTCAGTACTGGATCGACAAACGATGACGAACCGCTACCCCAACCGATGATGGCGGCTATATTATGGCGATGACTGGATACTATTAAGACCGGTTGGTGGTGTGCCGTTATTCGCTTCCGACCCTGCTCTTCCTGGACTCGAACCTCGCGAGAGGCACTTTTATAAAGAAGTTGTTATGGTATTATTTCTTTTAACGAGTAACTATGGTTCAAGTATTGAATTTAATATTTAAAATTTAAAACGGGTCTTCAAAGTCAAATGCCAATTCAAAAACTACAAGTGTCAGATCGGAAGGCCTTCATCTTCTGATACTAGTCTGTGAAGTTGGTGACTTTAAAAGGACGCACAGAAATGTATATTTGATGTATAAATTAAATTCCCGGCAAATGTTATGAAGATTGTTAGCAAATTTTGACACCAAAGTGATCAGCTCTGATATCTCTAAATTCTTAAAACAGCATTAAAAAGAATATTTATATGAATACTAAGGGTTTGCTCGTCAAAGAAAATAAGTTTATGGCAATAAGGATGAAAGGATATTGCCTGTGTTGGGCGCCATTTCTGTCACGTCGGTGGTGTCGTGTTGCCTCAGTCCTTGGAGGACATAGGGCTGAGGAAGTGGCCGCCCGGATAGCAGACACGATTTGTGCAGCTGAGCTCGCCGGATTTGGGGTGGGTTCTTTGGACGCCACTATCCTCTCCAAACGTAATCAGAACAATTATTTACGTGCCTGAAAAATAGAAGAAATCGTTTGTCAGTCTGTCTTTCTGTCCACATTGCCCCGCAAGCATATTTATGCTTGATCGTGAAAACGATCGGGCTATGTTTTGGCCGTTTTCCCTCCCCAATCGCAAACTTCGTGCGCCGTTGGATCGTCGCGGGCCGTGCAATACGATCCCCTTTTGTACACGTCGTTCGTCAAAAGTTATGTAATTTTCTTGACCCAGTCTTCCAGTTGTACCAATGCCCCCCTTTTAATGGGTTACTACCAATGAATTTTTGTTGTTTTAAGTTCACATTACAAGTTAATTATAAAGGTAGTTCAAACATGTATGGGACATTAAAGTGTGTTATAGCTGTTCTGAATTGATTTAAATTGTGTAATTAATATTTATGTGTATTTGGAATATAGTGTATTTTTAGAAGCTAATATTTTTGGTCCTATCGTATATAGTGTACATGGGGGCACGATTATATATATATATATATATTAATATGTCTGGTAGTATTGGGAAAAATGTCCCGTTGACTCACCCTCTGTTATTCCATCGTTGAGAGCTCTCGTTCCGGAGTTGAGGTTTTTATTTGTTGGAAGTTTAGGCAGAATTAATAATACATATATATATATAATATCGTGCTTTGTTTTTGGGGTAATAAATTCACTAAATGCACAAACTTTTTACTTAATGATAAAAAAAAGGAAGTGTATTGATGTTGAGAAAGGAGTTTATATGTTCAGGAAATTTTTGAGGCGGCTTTGCTTTTATATTTTTGTTGTCAGATTGTCTTTGTTATGTCGTTATTGAACGTTATTTGTTGGTGAATTGGTTGCTCCTTCATGTTGACCGATGATCCTTGATTACTTGTTCGATCTCTTGGCTATCAGAGGCATCCTTCAGGTTTTTATGATTTTGAAGATTGGAGTTGTTGTTGAAGGATTTAGGCTATTCCTAGTGATACGGGTAGTTGCACAGATTATTGCAAAAATTTTACTTTTGGATACGGCTTGGGGTCTTTTATATCCAAAGACTGTGCCAAGTATTGCCTAGGAATCTCCGGAATGGAACACAAAAGTGTTCTCACCTAGTGTCATCCATTCCCGTCTTATCGCCTATTGGCTGGAGTTATATTTGGGTCGTCTTTGTTCTAATGTTTGCTAGTTCAGTAAAATCGGCAGTGCTGGGTTGCAGGTGATTGCATGGCCCAATTTGGCGAGTTTGGGCGGTGTCATCTGCCAGAGCCAAATTTTTGTGCAATCTTGCCCGTGTTGATTTTCTAGAGCATTAGTGCATTGGCTTCTCTTGATTTTCTTCCGCGTTAACCAAATGACTCACGTCGGCCCTAACCGGCGTACGTAACATATTTTTATAAATGGTTTCTTTATCCTAATTTTGTGTTATATCAATAATAATTGTATTATCAGGAATTTCTTTTGTTGTAAAATTACCATCACTTTCAGCACCATTATTAGTATCAACCGTTTTAGACAACTCAATTGTTTTCAATATAACTAGCATTTTATTAATGCCAGGATAAAGATCATGATTTTCTACTAATTACTTCAAAATTATTATTTAATAAGTAAATATGAATATAAATAGTATGTATAAATACTATTTCTTTCAAGATAATTATATTTTTAAAACGTATTTACAATACTTTACTTCTAATTAATCTAAGTTCTTATCAACAGCATTTTTAATTTCATAAGTAGTATTAATATTTCGTTCCATTGATATGTATGATTATCTTTTAAGTTTATATATTATTTATATATTATATACAATCTCTCACAAACTAATATATTTTAATTACATTAAATTGAAATTATAAATTACAAACAAAAAATTACTGACTATATATATTATCAAATAAAAACACCTCTTAGCGAGGTGAGATTAAAGTGACGATGGCACATTCAACTCAAAAAATTTCTGATACCAAATTTTCTGACGATTAACAGTTACTTAAACAAAAATATTTACAAAGTTTTTAATTAGTTTCAAAATCGGCACTTAGCTGAAAAATTAAAAAAGCAAAACCGATTTTGAAACTAATTAAAAACATTTTAAATTTTTTTTTGTCTAAGGGGGTCTTCTCATTCAAAACCCGATTTTTTGACCATTTTTAAAAAAAATCTTATTTGAAAACGCAAAGAATAATTGAAAACTTTTTTTTATTTATTGTTTTACAAAAGGTTCAAAGTAAATAAAAACATTTTTTTTGCCTCTATACGAGGGCTGTTCAAAAAGTAATGAGACTTCAAAGTTGGTGGTGGAAAAAAGAGGTCGGGTCACGGCACCACGATTACGGTCTCCAGAGCGTCGGAAATGAAAAAAAACGGGGTTATAATACCACAATTTTGTGATTTTTTTTTTAACAAAATGGCGGCAATTCAAAAAAAAAAAAAAAAAATTTTTTTTTAATTAACGAGAATGGTGACAATTCTGCGTCGATTCCACTTTGTTTCATGAAAATCGGTTCAGTTGAACTGGAGATATCATGGCCGCCAGTTCGAAAAACGTGGTTTCGAGATATACGCGTTTAAAGTTTGAAGTAAAGTAAAAATAGCTAATTTTGACGAAGACCTTGCTTCACAAAAAAGGCTGTATCTTCTAAAGTATTTCGAATTTCTAAAAATCCTTTTAGGGGCATATTCGCAACTACCCAAGCTTTAAATAAATGAAAAAAAAAGTCGAAAAAAAAGTTGCTGAATAAGAAGACCCCCTTAAATAATCGCCACAAAATTTGGTATCTCGAAAAAAGCGAATTTTCCCAGATATGTGTTATATACCAAAAGTTGAGCAATCTCAAGGGCTATATGGCCTTGAGTGACTATCAAAATCGTTAGAGCCATTTTTAAGAAACCTTCAAAAACTTAAACAAAGAAATTAATTTTAATTATAAATTCTTAAATATTATATTTAGATAAATTATGTCAAGGCAAAGCTATTATCTTTTCAAAATACCTTTCAAACGACATATAGCACGTTTCTGTAGCTTTAGTCGTTTAGAAGTTATGGGCGCGGGAAATCTGGCTTTTTTATCTGTTTTCCCGCCAAACTAGCGGGAAACCCAAAATGTCGTAGAACAAAATATGTTCAGCTCGAGCTATTTAAAAATCTGTCGATTTTTTTGTTTTAGAGTCCTGGAACTACTTTTATTTTATTAAACAGCTCGAGCTGAACATTTTTTGTTTCTGATACCAAATTTTGTGACGATTAACAGTTATTTAAATAAAAATATTTTAAAAGTTTTTAATTAGTTTCGAAATCGGCACGCTGCCCGTTTTCGCTTTTTTAATTTTTCAGCTAAGTGCCGATTTTGAAAACAAATTAAGTTAAATTTTTTCCGATCACATAGGAATCTTAGTAGGAAAGGCTAGAGGCGTTTTAGCGTTTGTAAAACGTTGGGCTAACGAGTTTGATGATCCCTATACCACTAAACTTCTCTATATCTCGCAAGTTCGTCCTTTGCTCGAATACTGCTCATGCGTATGGTCACCCCAGTATGCAAAGTATCAAGAGCTCATCGAATCGGTGCAGAAGCACTTTCTTCTGTTTGCTTTGAGGGGTTTAAATTGGGAACAACATCTTCGTCTTCCCTCGTACACGAGCAGATTGCGGCTTTTGGACCTGCCAACACTGCAAGACCGTCGAACATTAATGGCGAAGTCGACTCTCCTTCGTTGCTACACAACATCAAGTTTGCAGTTCCTGCCAGAAGCACTCGACAGTTTCGCCCTATTTTTCTGGAGATATGCCGATCAAATTTTGACTCCCATGACCCATTTCGTATTCTTTGCCAGTTGTATAACGAAAATTATCATGTGTTATCCTGTGAAACATCCTTGTCATTAAATGTATCTAATATTCTGTCGTACTTATTGTCTAGTTTGTAAATCTTCACCCCAACCCATCCGATAACTTTTGAATAAAGAATGAAGAATGAAGAATTGTATGGAAAAGAAATGCTGCTAGCCCTTTACAAACTTATCGGCTAAACATTGTAATGTATGGAACAGCAAGTGCTCCCTTTCTAGCAGTTAGATGCCTAAAGTATCTTAGCGATACTCATTTACTATCGCATCCTCAGGGTGCAAGATCGCTTGGCACAGATTTCTACGTCGACGATCTGCTCACTGGAGCGGACACAGAGGAGGAATTGGTTGTTCTTCGTCGAAAGCTTACTGAGATTCTAGAACCAACGGGTTTTGTTTTGACAAAATGGGCTTCTAATTGTAAAATGAGTACATGCAAAATATCGACTGCGGAAATTTTACACGGAGATCTTCAGGATCTCAAAACTCTTGGATTAACATGGAATCCACAGACTGACGTTTTCAAATACGGAGTTAGGAAAGTAACCACAGATCAGGTGGTAACCAAAAGATCAATCTTGTCCTTTATTGCCACTCTGTTTGATCCTTTGGGTTTGTTATGTCCAATAATAACCAGATCGAAAATATTTCAGCAAGAGGCTTGGCTTTTAAGTCTGAGCTGGGATGACCCTGTGCCCGAAGACTTTAAAAAAAAGTGGAAGATATTAAAAAATTATTATGCGCTCTTAAAAAAATTGGTTATTCCAAGATTTGTTTGGACAAGCAAAGAAGCATTGTGTAAAATTCATGGGTTCGCTGATGCTTCTATACGGGCCTATGGGTGCTGCCTTTATGTTCGAGTGGTTGAGCCAAGTGCGGTGTCTGTACAATTGCTAACAGCTAAATCTAGGGTTGCCCCTTTAACAATAAAAACAATACCGAGGCTAGAGCTATGTGCAGCGCATTTGTTGGCGAAGCTGTGGGAAGAAGTTCGCAGCATCATTAACTTTCCTGTCGAGAGTGTTGTTCTTCTTCGATTCGGAAGTAGTTCTTCACTGGATTCAAACGCACCCATCTCAGCTGATATTCAAGACATTGTCTGATCAGCTGTTTGGCGGCATGTGCCAACCAAGGAAAACCCTGCGGATTTAGTTTCAATGGTCCTAGTTTTTTGCAGAAGGAAGCCGAGTACTGGCCAAGAAATTCGCATTTTCAGCTATCAGAAACAGACGCAGCACTAGAAACAAAAAAATCACGCGTTACTCTCATCGGGGCCGATGTTGAACTAGACCCAATTTTAAATATCGTAGAAAGGTCATCGTCGTATCTGAAAGTAGTTCGCATTGTGGCTTATATGTATCGATTTATTAACCGAAGCAAAATATAGGTTTTAACTCATGTTGTCCGTCAGCAGACAAGCTCGGAACTGCATTTCTTATGGTAGTTGAAGCAGTTCAAAAGGCAGCTTTTGTGACAGAAATTGAAAAGCTGAAGAAATCGGCTAATATGCGTGCTGGAATTCAAAAGTTAAATCCTTTTATACCCGTTGAACAGTTTGGCACTTCTTCATACTCTATGTTGCGAGTAGGTGGCCGTCTTCTACATGCCCCCATAGCTCACAATGCTAAGTTCCCCTTGTTAATGCCAAAAAATTGCAAATTTGTGACCCTATATTTGAGACACTTTCATAGAACTAGCTGTCATGCATGGCCACGGTCGTTGGTTGGGCTTCTCAGACAAGTGATTTGGCTAATAAACGCGCGTCGTGAGTGCACTGCCATTGTACGACAGTGCGTTCATTGTTTTCACTATAAACCAAAACTTCTATCGCAGATCATGGGTAATTACCAAGAGATCGATTACATGGAAATAGACCCTTTGAAATAAGCGAGGTGGATCTCTTTGGGCCAGTTAAAGTCTCCCTTGGAATTCGTAGAAAGCAGCAAATAAAGATGTACATAGCAGTGTTTGTCTGCTTTGCATCAAAGGCTGTACATTTGGAAATCGTAAAAGATTTGACGTCTAATACATTTATTTTATGCTTATCTAGGTTTGTGGGCCGTCGTGGTCCTGTTGTCAAACTGTATTGCGACAACGCCACAAATTTTGTGGGAGCTGCTTGAATCCTGAAAGAGCTCTTGGAACCTGGCGAAACCAACGACCAGAGCATCATGTCGTATGCTGCGGCCCACCGATTTACCATCGAATTCATCCCTCCCAGAGCGCCACACATAGGCGGCCTTTGGGAGGCGGCCGTAAAGTCGGCCAAACATCTTCTTCTCAAGGCTATGGGCAGCGCTATTCTGAAGGAGGACGAGCTGCATAGCGTTATCGTGGAGGTAGAAGCCGTCCTGATTTCGGGGCCGCTCATCGTGGACAGTGGCAGTCCCAACGAGGGAGAGGGATTATCTTCTGAGCCTGCAGCAGCGAGGGAAATGGACCAAAGCCGTGGAGAATCTTCAGATCGGAACACTGGTGGCAATCCACGAAGACAACGTTCCCCCCCAGCTATGGATAATAGGCGTAGTCGTAGAGGTCGTTCCAGGACATGATGGGAAGGTTCGCGTGGCTGTAGTCAAAACCAATTCGGGCTTATATAAACGCTCTATTCACCGCCTTGCACCTATTCCTATTAATTGAAGCATATGTTCATGCTGTCAACGCGGCCGATGTTCGGTCAATTTGGTGGCCATATACTTTTGTTAAGCAGTGTAATAATTAGAACCTAAGGTCTCTTAAAGTTTAACCTGCGCTCTTGAATTAAGATAAAGATTTCGCTCTCTTGCAATCGCGAGAACCACTATTTGCATTTTAAACTCTAATGGCTCTAGAAGAGCTTGAATCAATTTGAAGGGACACTCTCAATTTGGAAACCAAGGCGTCCAGAAGTTCTTATTTACTCGTCTGCTCAAACTTAATTTAAATAATTTAATAAAATATTGCCGTACCGGCTGCTCGTGATCTGCACGAACACCAATAATATTTTTGTTACTAGTTAGTATAATAGTATAGTAGTTTGAACGCGACAACAAATTGAAGAAGTATTCAATAAATGAGATATTGTTGATAATTATAATCCACGAAAATACTATGCAGGTGCTATATGTATAGCTTAATGAAGTTCTTACAAATTATAATTGAACTATTATACAAAAAGAACCTTTATTTCATTTTGGTATTTCTCATATAAGTAATTTACAATCAATGAATTGCTATTACTAAAAAAAAGAAGCAATTTAATGGAAAAGAATTAGAATAATGCAAAATCAACCAATCCCAAAAATATGCAACCAATAAGACATATGCTAAAAACCAACAAAGCGTTGCTGAGTAATTCCCGATGGGAGTTCTAACGGAACAAGTCCAGAAAAAGAACACTGAAGTAGGGGATTTGGGATTGGTTGATTTTGCATTATTCTAATTCTTTTCCATTAAATTGCTTCTTTTTTTTAGTAATAGCAATTCATTGATTGTAAATTACTTATATGAGAAATACCAAAATGAAATAAAGG
>VNJZ01009599.1:0-26823 GCA_008042795.1 Drosophila asahinai | reverse complement strand
AAAGTTCTCCTGAAATCTACCTTTGATCAGCTTCTCAATTGGAATAATGTGGATTACATTGGCATCGAAAAACATTCTGAAATACTTTAGAAATTCAAAGTTCTCCTGGAATCTACCTTTGATCAGCTTCTCAATTGGAATAATGTGGATTACATTGGCATCGAAGAACATTCTGAAATACTTTAGAAATTCAAAGTTCTCCTGAAATCTACCTTTGATCAGCTTCTCAATTGGAATAATGTGGATTACATTGGCATCGAAAAACATTCTGAAATAGTTTAGAAATTCAAAGTTCTCCTGAAATCTACCTTTGATCAGCTTCTCAATTGGAATAATGTGGATCACATTGGCATCGAAGAACATTCTGAAATACTTTAGAAATACAAAGTTCTCCTGGAATCTACCTTTGATCAGCTTCTCAATTGGAATAATGTTGATTACATTGGCATCAAAAAACATTCTAAAATACTTTAGAAATTCAAAGTTCTCCTGGAATCTACCTTTGATCAGCTTCTCAATTGGAATAATGTGGATTACATTGGCATCGAAAAACATTCTGAAATAGTTTAGAAATTCAAAGTTCTCCTGAAATCTACCTTTGATCAGCTTCTCAACTGGAATAATGTGGATTACATTGGCATCGAAGAACATTCTGAAATACTTTAGAAATTCAAAGTTCTTCTGGAATCTACCTTTGATCAGCTTCTCAACTGGAATAATGTGGACGTGATGAATGAACTCGTGCTCTAGATTCGCCATGAACTTCACACGCTTTAAGTTCACGGAATTCGTAATAGCATATCCATGAACTGTCTTTTGTTTTTTTTTTTGCTTTTTAGGTGGGGTTAAGGGGTAAACAACATAATTTTCGCTTGAAACGGTCAACTTGGATTTTGGCGAAATTTTGGTTTGGCTTAAGTGACTCGGACTAACAAGCGGGCACAAAAAGCTTTCCGGTCAGAGCCAGTGTTGAATTCTGATTGAGTCAAGTTCGGGACAAATCTGGACGCCAGAGTGTGCTTGGGGTAGGAACATTCTGGAAGCTGTTTTTTTCGATATTTTAGCTAGGAATATAATTTCAAAATTAAATACTAGTCGGTGTAATGTGATTAAAAATATTATGCGAACTGGAAAGCGAAGGGAAAGACAACCTAGGTCCGTTGGAATGGGGTCTGGGGCCTGGAAGCCGGTGGCGGCTGTTCTTCAGGAAGAATCATTCTGCGACCTGGCGGACGTCCTCTGGTTCGTTTTGGTCCGATAAACGGCTGCCGTTCTCTGCGTTGAATAGTTCGATTTTGTATGGGCACGGACAGCAACGCTCCGGGAACGTAGAGCCTGTAGCCTCTTTAGTCTTTTGCTACGACGTGGAATCATGGTGTTCTGCGAACAATATTGTGAAATGTCTGAAAGCTTCTTAATTTCCAGAAGCCCGTGTATCTACTTTCACAAGATGTTCTCGTTTTCGTAAACGAATAGTCGGTGCTCACGTTTGCATTTTCACCAGATTCTTTCGAATTAAAAAACGGGGAAGTTTTTCTTTGCGAAATGAAAAGAAAATGGCTTTTAGTTGGTATTTATTTTTTAAATAAATCTTTTCTGACCCCACCTCGAATTAAAAAAAAAAAAAAGCCACTAGATTCCTAAAAATAGTCAAACGTTGTATTTAGCCCAGAATGCAGGATTGCAGTATGAAACTCTAGTAAAACTGGGGCCTAATTCAATGAAAATAAAATAGCTACAACCGATATACATAATTGCAATCCTAAAGCCTATTACTCACTAGCTCTAAACCCTTAGCTAGCTAAAAGGGGTTTCATATTTCTAGTGTGACCAGGTTTTATGGTGCTCATCGAAATCTATACGAAATGACCGTTTGGCCATACTGTCAGCTGTGTTTGTTTACAATTCAAATTAAGCGCTTGAAAACGAACAAATAACTTAAATGATGATTTCCAAAGCCGGAGCCAGCTCCCGATGCCGCCGACGAGGACGAGCTGCTCCTGGCCCTGCAGCTGCTGTTACTGAATTTTATTTAAGACATTTATTTTTTTAATTGACTAAAGTTTAAAAAAACTTTACCTTTTGCAACAATTTTTCATCTTAAAGATAAATTGTCATTTAGCACATCATTATCGTGTTTGTATGAAAATAATTACCTATCAGCAAAAGCAATTAGTTTCCTACAAAAAACGATAATTTGTTTATTAATAAATAATAATTTATTAAGCCTAGTATTCAGCTCCACGAAAAGTGCGCTAAGCATTGAGTCAAAACGAGGGATCAATATTCACCCTCTCGCTCTTTCGCACTGCTTAGGAACACTTTTCGTCTGTCTGAGTAATAGGCTTAATGCACGAAAGAGTTTTCATTTCGCTATCGATTTCGATTACGATAACGATTTGCCTGCGAACTTGATGGACGAAGAAAGGGCATTTTTAGTAAAGATTAGTTAACGTTAGTAACGTTAAGTAGCCAGATAAGGAAACATCTGTTGGCGAATAAATAAATAAATAAATAAATAAATAAATTACCAAACTAGAAATGTCAAATGATCGGTTGCTGGCAGGCTGGCAACCTGGCAGCCTAACAAGCTGGCAACTCTGAGCGGAGCGGAGCTCTTTGCCCCGCGACAAAGCCAGCAGACAATGGAACACTTAATTCAACAAAAGGGGCCATGCGTGCGTAGCTACAATATTTGGTCACAAATATTTATTTCGGATTCTGTGGGGCTTTGGCGGGGGTCAGAGATAAATCCACGAGCATCTCATCTCTTGGGTTTGGAAAGCACCTGCAATTCGTAATCCTTTGCATTAGGCTCCATAGCTAATTGACATCTTTTGTGTCATTTAAACCAAAGCGGATGAGTCTCAGTGGGTTCCATCTACTGACCCAATCAATCAATCAAAAGATCGAGACTGTATCGAGGGATTTGTGCAGTAGTCAGCTCTATAAATCATCGGTGGGTTGTACAGTGATTAATAGATGATCGCAGACAACACGGGGAGAAACCCGCAAGCGACATGCCTACATAGCAAAAATATGTATTTTCTCTTGAAAAATAAAACATAATTTCCTGGCCAGACAAAGTTCCGGCTATGAAAAATCTCTATCGTGTGAGAGCTAACTTTAGCCGAGGCCCAGACTCCCTTTAAAAAATGTTCCGGCCCGCAGAAGGAAATTTGATTATCGATAGCCAATTGAAGAATTAGGAGAGATTTACCCGATAATCAAAGCAACCCTCGAAGATCGGCGGTGTTTGGCCTGGACAAACACGGCCTGTTCCCGTCTGTCTTGGATCCGATCTCGGGCATTGTTCTCTCCTCTTTCTATTTGCACAGCACACGCTTAACAGCTTAGAATCCGAGTTTGTTTAGCCAAAATAATATGGATAATACGGATAATAAGAATTATTTGCCGAAACCCCGATCGGGGGAGGGTGCTCGGTCCGTAATTAGCAGGTGACAATGCCAGGTTGTTTATGACGCTATTCTTAGAGATCTACAATCCAGAGAGGTCTGAAGTCATGGAATATTACTGGGCAGTACTCCCCCTTTCAAGTGCCTTTCAAACTCTGGATCTCAGACAAAAGGTGGCCCTATATCCCTTGATGCTAAAGATTATTATTAAATCATTTGAACTGGTGCTAGGAAGTTCCTATTGGCATTGAACTTGAAACCTTCCTGTAGTCATATCATTCCGATTGGTTACATCGTGGAGAGCTACAAAATAGCTTAGTAAGGCTGTCTCAGTTTAGTTTTTACCTAGCTCCAAGTGCTTCAAGTATCTGGTATCCCAAAAGTCGCTGAGCTCATTGTCAGTTAATTCGATAATGGGACCCAGACCCCATCATTCCAGGGACAGAGACACGCGAGCCCGAGCCACGCTAGTCAGCAATCACTCAGCCCACTTGCCACCCCGTGGATGCCTCGGTTCCGCGGCTTCTCGGTTCCGCACTCTGATTGGATTCACCCACTCAGTTCCGCTCGCGTCACCGTCATGTTTGGATCGCTGCTGCTGGGGATCGCGACGCTGCTGGGCCTGCTGTATGGCTTCCTGGTCTCGAACTTTGGCCACTGGCGCCGGCGGGGCGTTGTGGAGCCGCGGGCCCTGCCGCTCTTTGGCTCCTTTCCCAACATCGTCTGGCCACGCCAGCACTTCACCATGGACATGCGCGATCTCTACATGTGCGACCCTTGGTCCAGAGCTAGTCCCCATGCTGACCTGGCATATATGTATATATTTGCAGGAAATACCGGGACACGGAGAGCTACCTGGGCTGCTACCTGCTGCGGTCGCCAAAGCTGCTGGTTCTGGAGCCGCGGCTCGTCTACGAGATCTTTGTGAGCGCCTTCCGCCACTTCGAGGACAACGATGCCGCCCAGATGGTGGACACGGCCAAGGACCGGCTGATCGCCCTCAATCCCTTTGTGCTCGAGGGCGACGAGTGGCGCCGCCAGCGAGCGATTTTCTCCACGCTGCTGACCAACGGGCGCATCCGCACCACGCACGCCATCATGCAGCGCGTCTGCCTGGATCTCTGCGATTTCATCACGCGGAAGGCGCCCAAGGGCGAGGACCTGGACGCCGTTGATGTGGTTATCGAGGGACGGGACTTTCCTATCCTATCCTATAATTAAGATTTTTGTTTACAGCTCGGCCTGCGCTTCACGGGCGAATCCCTGTTCGACTGCGTCCTGGGCATCCAGGCGCGCACCTTTAGCGAGAACCCGCTGCCGGTGATGCGACAGAACCAGGAGATGTCCGCCGAGAACCGGGGCCTGGCCATTGCCGGCGCCGTCTGCGGCCTGTTCCCCAACCTGCCGCGCCGCCTGCGCCCCAAGGTCTTTCCGTACTCCTTTGACCGCTTCTTCAGCGGCATGATCGGCGAGGCTTTGCGCCTGCGACGTGGCCAGCACCAGGAGCGCAATGACTTCATCAATCACCTGCTGGAGCTGCAGCGGGAGTACAGCCTGACCGAGGAGGACATGGCCTCCCACGCCATGACCTTTATGTTCGACGGCCTGGACACCACCTCCAATAGCATCGCCCACTGCCTGCTGCTGGTGGGTTTCTTCTCCAGAACTGATCCCTTTCCATACTTATAATTCGAATTATTATCCTTGGCAGCTTGGCCGGTATCCGGAGTGCCAGCAGCGCCTGTTTGAGGAGCTGCAGCAGGCAAATCCCAGCGGTAAGTTGCCGGATCTGGACGCGCTCATCGACCTGCCCTACCTGGCTGCCTGCTTCGATGGTGAGCCTTAGCCGAAGCCAAGCCCTAACCCACTAACCCTAACCTTGATCCAATCCCTTCTTGCAGAGAGCATGCGCATCTATCCGGCCGCCGGCTGGTCCTCGAAGACCTGCACCCGGGAGTACGAGCTGCGGGGCCGGCATCATGGCGAGCCCCTGAAGGTGCTACCCGGCGACCGGCTGATGATTCCCGTGTACGCTCTGCACCACGATCCGGACTACTATCCGGAGCCGAGTGTGTTCCGGCCGGAGCGCTTCATGGACGGCGGCCTGAAGAGCTTCAGGCAGCAGGGCGTCTTCTTTGGCTTCGGCAACGGGCCGAGGCAGTGCGTCGGCATGCGTCTGGGCCTGGCGCTGGCCAAGGCCGCACTGGCGGCCATCGTGCAGCGCTTCCAGGTGCTGGTCAGCCCGCGCACCTTGCCGGGCATCGAGCTGGATCCGCACATCTTCGTGGGCGTCCACAAGGGCGGCATCTGGCTGCAGTTCGTCGAGCGGCCGCAGGGGTAGAGCGGGCGAAATACTTTCCCAATGCGCGAGGTCGACCTTTGTCGGGTGCGGTGATTTAATAAAAATTAGAGTGGGTCTGGGGACAGAGCTGCATTCAGTGGTCAGTCGGGGATTATGTCATCGCGCGGTGTCCAAACAGTGGATATTCATATCAATGGAGGGCAGCGTTGCCACCTTGAATGCACGCCGCGTGAGAGTACACTTGGAGAAATAAGAAGGCGTTAGAGGGGATTTTGTAGGTTTTTTTTTTATATTTATATATGTTTATTAAACCATTTATGTAACCAGAGAATATAATATATAATGAAATATATAGGAAAGTTGATTTATTTTTAAAAGAGAGAGTTGACTTTATTCCATTAAAATATTTAATAAAGCCTCAAAATGATTTTGGCAAGACCATGATACAAATATTTAAGGAAGTCTCATCAAAAAAGCTGCTCTCTTTTGTGGAGCAGTGCTTTCTTTATCTAGCATGTCTCTCTGAGCGCAGAGAGAGAGAGACTATAATGGCACTACCTTGTATAATTCTATCATGAGCAGGACTTACATTGAGAGAGCACGAAAAATAAGAACAGAGAGAGAGCACAAAAGAGAGCTATCTAACAGGCGGGCTTACTTTGAGAGAGCACGAAAAATAAGAACAGAGGGAGTACACAAAAGAGAGCTATCTAACAGCCGGGCTACTTGTTGTTGTTGCCTACTTGTTCTGATCGCCCAACGTTGCCACCTAGTCGAATTCTAATTTGGCGCTTTTTGTTGCAAAAAATTCTACTCACTTTAATTCCCATTTAAAACTTTAAATCCATTTGATTTCTTTCGGTGCAGGGCCTCGAAATCCGGTCTGACCTTTCACTAGCCGCCGCCTCTTTCTTTATTTCTGAGAGCGGAAGCAAAACAAATAGAAATCTGTCAAACGAACCCAATCTCTGAATGGAACCAAACGAAACCGCGAAGGTCACTAAGCGAGAGCGAGAGTGAGAGTGGGGAAGACACGCCTCCGGGATGGCTAATCACGCAGCAGAGACATCTCGGCGATTATCATTAGCTATTCAGGTTAACAAATCAAAATATATGGCCTACTCTTGGGTAAATATACAACTTTGAATGGCTTTTGAATTGGCTTAAAACTTACAACCCGAGGGCTAATTTTGTAATATATTATCACAAACACATATATTACCCCCTAAAATCGAAGTACTATCTCTTGGAGATCATGTAAGATTCAGGGCTGGTTCCAAATGTTGACCAAGAATGAATCACTTGTATTATATTTTGGCCATAAAAAGTTCAAGGTCTGGCAGCATTCCCCCGGTGCCAGTCACAGTCCCCTCATTAAATAAACGATATTATTTACATATATTTACGTAAGTTTATTATTAGGTATTTATTAGGTAAGAAATCCGAATCGCCTGTTGTTATTGCATGCAAATGATTTGATTTCGATTGCGATTTGGGGAACGCGTCTGGGGATTCGTCTGGGGACTCATCTTGGGACTTGGATGCGGATTCGGTATGTGGATTGCGATTGGAATGCATGCGAAATGAGGCAGCGAGAAAAACAAAAAAATTAACGAAACGAAACGACGAGACGCAACGCTCGATGATGAAATTAACAACTAATCAGTGCTGGGAGCTGATCCCTCGATCCCTGAGAGAGTTCAGCCCCTCACAGGCTGGCCACGGGATACAGGCGCAGCGGCTTGCTGGCCTGACGGACGATCCTGGTCCTGGGACGTGCCGGCGGCAGGTAAGCTCCTCCTCCGCCAATCTGTGGCCTGAGTGGCGCCTGCTCATCGAAGATCTTCACCGTCTGGACATGACTCTCGGCGCCGCTGTGCGCATTTTGGGTGACCACCTTGACCACATGATGGCGACCCTGGGGCTGCTCATTGCTGGCGCCCAGGATCTTGATGGTCTTGACGCCGGCCTGGTCGAGAGTCTCCAGCACCTTGAAGGTTCTCGTCTCGTGGGGCTTCACAATCTGAACGGTTCGCACCCGGGAGCTGCCGCGCAGCGAGGGAGGAGCTGCCACTGGGGCAGTGGCCGCCATGGCCACATTCACCGCCACCTGGACATCCTTGGGCATGAACTTTTGCAGCGACTGCTGCGCCTTGTAGCTCAGCGTGGGCGTCGGCGCCGGAATGGAGACGGGAATGGGCTGCAGCTTCTGGCTCTGGACCACGCGATGGTAGTGATGGTGCAGGTGCTGCTGCGGCAGCTGGCGGGGCACAGCGCTGCTCACGAAGGCGGGGGCATAGAAGCGGGGACGCTTGGACTGCTCACGGTACATGGGCGCCACCTCGATCACCTGCTGGTGCTGCACCTGGTGGTGGATGTGGTGATGCTGCTGCTGCTGCTGCTGCTGGCGGACACTCACTGGCTGGGCATAGCGGGCGAAGGGCTGTACGGTGTTCATGTAGCTCCTCAGGGAGTGGATGTGGGTCACCTGAGTGGGCGCCGGGGCGGGCAGGGCAATGGGAGCGGGAGCGGGAGCTGCAATGCGAACGGGAGCGGGTGCAGGAGCTGGCACATGAATGGGAGCGGCTGCAGGAGCTGCCACATGAATGGGAGCGGGAACTGGAGCGGGAGCAGGCGCCGCAACGCTGACAGGCACTGGAGCAGGGGCTGCCACATGGACAGGGGCCTGAGCAGTCGGGGGCAGGTAGCCGGAAGCTCTATATTGCTGCTGCTGCTGCTGCTGGTGATGATGATGATGATGCAACTGCTGCTGGTAAGAGGTGGAAACGGAAACGGAAAGAGGAGCTGGTGCCGGAGCCGGAGCGGGCAAGGGAGCAGGAGCTGGAATGGAAACTGGAACGGATGCAGCAATGGGAAGAGGAGCAGGAGCAGGAGCGGGTGCCTGGCCAGGGGGCAGGTAACCAGGCGCCGTGAACTGCTGAGGAGCCACTGGCTGTGCCTGGGCCTTGGGGCGGCCATAGACGATATCGGCGCCCTGCTGCTGCTGCGACACCTGCAACTGGGACTGAACAATGACCTGTTGTTGCTGCTGTTGTTGATGGTGATGGTGGTGATGTTGCTGCTGATGTTGCTGCTGCTGCTGCTGCTGCTGCTGCTGCTGCTGCTGCTGCTGCTGCTGTTGCTGCTGCTGCTGTTGCTGCTGCTGCTGTTGCTGCTGCTGCTGTTGCTGCTGCTGCTGTTGGATCAGCAACTGTTGCTCCTGCTGCTGCTTGAGCAACTTGGTCTGGGTCTGGAGGCTGTGCAGCTCGGCAATGGCCGCCTCGGCATTCTCGGGCTTGATGAAGTCATAGCCATCGGGCAGGGCGCCGGGATGACTCACCGTAGCTTGGGTGGGAGCGACCAGTTGCTGGGATTGCTGCTGCACGGGGAGTTGGGCCTGGATCTGTGGCTGTTGCTGGTACGAGATTTGAGGCTGGACCTGAGCACGTGGCTCATCATAGCCAGGTGGCAGGTAGCCAGGAGCACGGTACTCGCCAGTTGCCTGTTGGACTGAGGAAACACTCTGCTGCGGGGCCACGGACTGGGTTAGCGACAGCGGCAGCTGGTCGGGATTGGAGTAGTCATAGCCGGGCGGCAGATAGCCAGGAGCCTGGTACTCCTGTGCCTGATCCTGCACGGCAATTTGCTGTTGCTGTTGCTGCTGCACTTGCTGGATTTGATGAACTTCTTGGACTTGCTGCACCTGTTGCACCTGCTGCACCTGCTGCTGCTGAGGTGGCAGATAGCCGGGAGCTTGGTACTCGGCCGTGCTCTGAGCCTGGACAGAAGCCGAGCTGCTGCTGCTGCTGCTGCTGGACGTGCTGGTCACTGGTGGCAGGTAGGTGGGTCCCTGGAACACCTTCTGTGGCTGCTGCTGCTGTTGATAACTGACGGGCGTGGCCGTGGGCGGAAGGTAATCCGGAGCCTGGTAACTGGAAACAGGCTGGGAAACCTCCTGGGCGACGGTGGGGGACAGGTATTGCTGCTGGGGCTGGGGCTGAGACTGGACAGTGGGTGGCAGGTAGGCCTGGCCACTGTAACCCACCGAAGATGCAACTGGAGCTGGAGCCTGACGCTGGAAATCGTGCTGGTAGTTCGAAGGGAAAGGCACGGGAACTGGCGCCGCAGACGTGACAGCAGCAGGAGCAGGAGCAGGAGCGGCAGCTACAGGGGCATCGGCGAAGCTCAGGAAGGACACAGCCAGGCTGTCATCGTGGCCATGGGCCAGAGATGCAGACGAGGACTGGACCTGCTGCGACTGCGGCTGCTGATGGGGCGGCAGATAGGCCGGACCCTTGCCCGCAAAGTGGTTGTGCACCTCGAAGATCTGGTAGCCGGAGTTGCCATAGTTGCTCTCCTGGAACTGCTGCTGCTGCTGCTGGAGCTGCTGCTGGCGAAGCTTGAGCGATATATCCGCTTGGGTTAATCCACAGAGCGCACAGATGGCGAGCGCAATAAGGGCGCCAAAGAACTTGACCGAGAACGAGAACGAAACAAAAAAAATACGGTTTTCATTTTCAAAATCACACAGTTGGCAGCTTAATTAGTTAGAGTCACAGCTTGTCACACAAAAAAAAATAAAGGAATTCATCACTGATATATCTCGTATATCCTGTAGTAGTCCTTAAATTAATAATCCTCGTCACTCCGCCCCTTACATTCATCTTCACGTTGGTCGTGCTTGAGCCCTCGATGTCCAACCGATCAATGATGAACCGAGTGACCCAACCGCGCATTTTATATCCAGAGAAGGGCCCAGCAACTCGAAACTAGTCTGCGCATCTTCCAAAGATCTCCATTTCCCCTCCGCTCGGATGGTGGAGCTCCATCATCTTTCGCCGATTCCGGCTGGCTCCGTGGGTCGCAGGGGGATGGGTTTTCGGGTTTTCATTGGAGGCTGCGCAACCTTTTGGATTTTTTTCGATTTTTTTGGATAGTTCGCTTCGCATTTCGCTCGACAAAATCGAAAATGCAGATTCGGCTTATTGAGTTATCGCCGTCTCTCCGTCAACACGCAGAAAAACAAATAGCCGCGAATTTATTAGACACCACAAAAAAAAGAGAGTAAAAACCCCAAAAAGCCAAAACAGCTTAAAGCAACGCTTGTTCAGGTTGTATTACCAAATATGTACATCTTAAGTAGCAGCTAATGGCAGTTTAGTGAGTAATTAACACGTGCTTAGCTTTGAAATGTATTAAAACGGAAGCTTGACTTTATTAAGAATAAGGAAATGTATTTAAAGTTAAAATTTATGTTTTAAATTGATGAGTTTTAGGGGGATTTTGTTCTTAAAGGGCTTTTCTATTTAACAAAAGTGGTAAGTTTATAGTCTGTAATACAAAATAATAGATAATAATTCTTTTCTTTAAGTTTTCTCCTTTTATTCTCAAAAACTATACCAAAAAAAATACATAAATAATTAGTTTAGCACTTGGAAGAATCAGTCTTTATTCTAGCAATGTTATCTAGTATTAAAGTATTAAGTGTTATTTATTTTTATATTTTTTAAGGCAAGACTAAGATCAAGATTAAGATTAAGATGACCTCTTCCATTTCCCTGAGAAATTCTACCTTTACTTTCAATGCTTAGTCTTTTGATTACATAATTACCTATTCTAAAGAAATAATTACCTCTTATCTATATTTTTTATTCATAAAAACATTTTACTGGTAACTTTCCCAGAAATATTTATAATAAATTAAAGAATTCAAGGAACCCAAATCTTAATTATTTATTTGTGAAAAATCCATAGGCAGAACAACCTTTTCCCCAGTGTAGACCGACTAATTCCCGATCCCGTGTGTTTTCTTTTGGGCGGATGTAATTAATACGCCTGCTCCCAAAACGCCGCGGACATGGGACATCAGTCACATCGGCGATGGAGTTCTCCGGCTTGGCTCCGGAGTACGGATTGCGCAATGCGGCGATGCTCGTTATCGGCGGATTGGCAGCTTGGCGGATTGGATTTCCTGCTATTAGCTTTTGCATATGTATATGCATCGGTTCGGTTTCGCAAAGTGTTCGCTAAATATCTGGCCGGCATTGCCGAAAATGATTACATCTGTCATTAGCCATGCGTGTGTCTCTCCACACGGTTCGGTTTGGTTTGGTTCGGTTTGGTTTGGCTTGGTTTGGGCCATGAATTAAACATTAAACAGTGATAAGCATGTCGCCTCACCTCCGGCGCGGATAATGCCACCTGTTGCCTGCCGGTTGATTCTTGTGCAATATCTGGGGATTAATTAACATGTTCACTGATCAATAACAAATCTCCTAGAATCGATATAATGCAATTAATTAATTTTAGTTTCGGTTTTCATTCAAATATTGTGAATAATTAACGCTTTCTTCTTTTCTTGCCGATGCTAAACAAGGTGGCAACTTCAAAGGATAGACAATAGGAACAAGTGGGCAGCCCGGCTGTCAGATAGCTCTTCTCTCTCTCTCTTCCTTGTTCTGACTTTCCGCGCTTTAAGCTCGTTCGCACTTCGCAAACATTTCATCTGCATTTTTAAAACTGTAGCTTAAGTTCATAAAATAAGAAAATCATAAACATCCGAAACCTGTAACCGAAATTAAAGATGCAAATTTAGAGGTGTTTAAAAAATTCGCATATCCGTTTGCAAGTTTGCATCGAATGTATGAATATTGCATATAATAAGTGTTGTAAAACTTGTTTACAAATATCCACAGAATGTGGAGGCCCCATAAATAGGCCCAAAATTAAAGCGGAACCTCCTTTCACACGTTGCGACTATTGCTTATCTTCGAGAGACATGACTCTATTCATCGATCCGAGACAAATCAATCGGTCCTGCCGATTCAGTGATCACAACAAAACAGCGGGAATTGTATAACCAAAGATGCGACATCTATTTCGTTTACTTTTCCGCAGAAAGCCACCTCATTTTCCCATGGCGCTCCGGGGGTTACCCCCTCTGTCTCTCTGTCTCAGTGTCTGCTTGGGGAAACCTTGACCCATCTTGGACCAAATATTTCATGCCAATGCATACACAAATGCCGGACGATCGCTAACAACTTGGCCAACAACAGCGGGCCAACAAAGGCACAGGTGGCCAACAAAGGCGGGACATGCAAATAATTGAATCGAATTGAATCGAATCGAGGTGGAAAAACACGGCGGAAACAACAACAGAAAAGGGCCTGGCCCCCAGACCCAGACACTTATTAACTGATTAAATAAAACAATGTGCTAACGTATTTATTTTCATTTAATGGCCGATTTCTTCACATTTTTTGAGGAATGCCAAAAGGCATTTTGATTTTATTTGAATCATATTTAAAATAAGATTTTATATTTAGAACATTTTAAGTTTTCTACAGTGAAAATGAGTATGTTAAACAATAGTAAAATTAACTTCTACTTATTCTTGAATACTTTCTGACAAATTGTCGTAAGTAAACTTCATTTTATCCCAAACAAACTTTATTTAAAAATTCAAATGTATATATTATTTAAAAAAAAAAATACTTTCAGTAAGAATGCTTTTCTTTGCCTCAAAATAACTATATTTAACAAAAGCAAAATATAACTTTAGTTACCTTATTTTTACAATGAAAATAATACAAACTTCAGACATATTTTAAAGCCAATATTCAATTTCTTATTCTTATTCTAAGAATATTTAAATTTATTAACTTAACAACGCTTCGAAGCTTCGCATCAAATTACAAACATTGTCAGCCTAATTATACCATATTTATCAAGCTATATAGTTTCGTAATAGATTTATGGCTGTGTTCATCTGAGTTACCATTTATGTTACCCCAAAATTTCGAAATTTCCCGGACATTGTGGTCTGTGGTTTTGAAACGGACTGATCCACAGATCCACGCCCTAGCCCTAACGCTTGATAGGCCCAATCTTCGATTCTTTCGTATCATAAATTTCCGCTCAACGCGAATTAGCATCAGAGATACATAATTATTTATTTATGAGTGTGTTCCCTGCAGTTGCTGGCTTGTTGGCATAACTAACAAAATTTGATATGCATATTGCCTGGCTTGTTAATTATTTCATTTCGCGCTCCCCCCTTTTCTCTCTGGTTCTCTGTGAAAATGAATATATTCACATTAACAAACATCGCCACCCATTAGTGGGCCATCGGGGCTCAATTTACATACTTATTGTCTATGCATATTGTTCAGATATTTATCAATATTAAAAGGCAGCAGCAGTTGCAGCAAATAAATATTTGGCAAAGCCGGTAGAGATACAGATACAGATGCAGATACAGATACAGGAACAAGCGTACGACGAAACGAAAATGAAAACGCAAAAAGAAATAGAAAAAGAAAGAAAGGGAAACCAATTCGATATTTTGGGCCGATTTGAAAGTTTTTGAACAAGTGACTGATGAGGGACTTAAGCAGCATTCAAAACACTTTTAATACCAAGGTTTATAGCTTGTATTTATAATAGAATTACAAAATATATAATATAATGTTATATTTTTCACTAAAATGTGCAGCTTTCTGCACTATTTAAACAGTTTTTCTGAAACGAAGCAATTATTGAATCTTTTATGGATTTTAAAATCATTTTACGGCATACTTTTGCCACTTTTGTGCTCCCTGCTAACGCTATGTAATAATCCATATAAATATTTACAAACAATAATATAACGGGGTTCTTTTTAGCCGCAATATATTATTTTTTTATAATTTTTTTTTATGATGACAAGTAACCATATTTTTAGCTTTTTTAGTCACTTTCTTGCCCTATGTAATCATTTGTTAAATTCTAAAACCCAGCTATAATTAAATATATTGTAATTCCGTCCCATATTATGCCCCTTACTAACCCTCCCTATGTAATCAATTGTTAAGGGAACTATATATGGTACAAAATATATTTTAGTGGGTATTTTTTAACTTAATATATTAATATAATATACAAATTCTATAAGATTTTGCAATATTGGTCACTTTCCTGCCCTATGTAAACATTTGTTCAAGGATAAAACCCAACTTTTATTAAATACATATTTAATATTTAATGTAATAATCCCAATGCAATTAGTTGTTAATGGAAATATATTACTTTTTAATTATTTAAAATCAATATTTTACAAAACTATTTGGTTGATTTTTCCGGTCTTTTGCTACCACAGATGCTGGTTTTTGTAAGTCTTTGAGCCGACCTCGCTGCTTCCAGCCGAAGATCGCCCATTGACGGATGGGACCAGTGTCGTCGGACTACTAATTGATACATAAAACCTGAAGCGTCGTCTCCAGCAGCCAAAGCGGCGGCGACCCCTCGCAGCTGGACGGGATTGGGAGTGGAGAGCGGGTATCGGAGATCGGAGTTCGGAGATCGGAGCTCGGATCTGGCTGGAAGGAAGTTCGGGGCGTGTTCGAAGCTGTTTGTTTTTGGGGGCCTAACAGTGTCGATTCATTGATTGCCATCATCTATTGGGCCACGCCATGCAAAACTGAATGGATGTTGAAATCTGAGTTTTTTATAACCCCTTTGGCCATGTCCCTGCTAAAAATTAATTGCTGCACAGAAAAATAAATAAAGATATTTAGCGAAAATAATATTTATATGAATTATTTATAATTTAATTTGTTATTACAGTTTTTTTGGAAATGTAAACCTTAATTCAATTTAATGCAAATGGTTTTCTTTTAATACAAATTCCATTAAATTTAATATTGTTGGTTTATTTTAGAATCAATATATTCCAAAATAAAGTGTTGTTTAATGTAGTTATTTTTAATAAACTGATAAATTAAACGAATATAGGCTAAAACCAAAAAGAAATCATTGAATAACTTCTGAGGGCATATTCAAATATATGTATTATATTTATTTATGGAAAAGAAAGCTATGCATAATTACGGCAAACTTTTAATTTAATTTACGCCAAACAGCAAAGAGAAGTACTAAACAAAATTATACAGATTATAAAGATTGCACAAAATTCGCCTCAGATGATAGATAATATCGAAAAGCTCTTGGGCAATATATTAAATAAATATGTATATATTTGTTTGCGTGTGCCTAATGGTTGGCTTCTGGGTCTGGGTCCCGGACACGTGTGCCACGGATTACTCGCGTTATTATTATGATTATCAATATGGATGGTTTATGGATGGATAATTAGCATGCAAAGTGTGTTGACGTTTGATTAACCCCATTTTGACATCAATCAATCGATCCGCTGACAATTCATTTACAAGTGTCCTTCAGCCAGTTCCCTTTCACTTGGCCCTATCGATGGCTTTTTTCTTTTTGTTGTCTTGGCTTGATGCTTCGCATCTGTTGTTGCCAAGTCAAGAGTTCAGGCCAAGCCATACATTTTGGGGCCAATAGTCGCATTAATCGAGGTGCGGTAAGAGCCCACGATAAATTCCAATGGTTTAGCGGCGTTTTAGCTATAATTAAGTGGAAATATAAGGCAGAGCAGGTTGACTGATACCTGTGTTTACTTAACCTAAAGATTTGCAATATTTTCATCTATCATTGATTAAAGAAAACTTAGAAAAAAAATATATATCATGAAGAGTTTAAGATTTATTCTCTATACAAAATTAATCTATGCAAATTAATTGATTATTTAACCTTAAGAATATCAATATTTATATATTTTATTATCTGTACTATAGAACAGCTTAATTTAATACAAAAGTTAACCAATTATCTTACAATTTTAATGCTAAACATGGTCAAAAGAGATAACCAACGCATCAGTCTAAATTAACTGGTACCGTAGATTAGTTAACCTGAATAATATAAAAAATAATATAATTTTCATCAAAGAAACTAGGAAAAATGGGTTAGCATCTAAATCCTTATTTTTTATGAAAAAGTATACAAATATTCCATCAATAGGTACAATTTATATTAACTGGTATATTAATCTAGTTATCTGGAATAATTTCACTGAATATCATTCATATTTGATTTACTTTTACTTAAATAAAAAGGAAATATGTAATTTTAAGCAAGATAAAAATTTAACAGCCCTAATAAGAGTTTTAATTGATTAGTATGTTCCATTTAATTAAATATCACTATTTGAAGAGCTTTAACTTTAAATACTTCGCATCAGTTCTTTGCAATTTTAAATGCTTGCGTGTTTTGGAATATTAAATATGGATTTTAATAATAACTGAATAAAGTTGTTACCAACTTTATGGGTAAATAAATTTCAATGCAGCTTGGTCAATGAATAAAAGTTGAAAATCTCCGAGTTTCAACCAAAACGTGTTGGCTTTTTGTCTTAGCACCTTTTGTTATGAATGGGGCAATAAACATATGGACAACGATGTGTCACTGTCATTGTCTTGGACCGATTTAAATACTATTAATTGGTATTGGAGACAAATGCCGATATTTGCATAGTATTTATACTATTTTAAAACAAACATACATGTATTTTGACATATTTGGCAATGGCTTGGCTTGGTCTGGGATGGAGTGTGCGAAATTCCGCCAGTCAGTCAATGGAGATCAACAATGGAAAAGATGACAGCCGTACATAAAACAGTTAAAAAGATTTACAGCCTTTGAATGCGCCATTATCATGGCAGTGGCAATAATTTTGTGTTTGCATAATGATCGTTTAGTAACTCGAATCGAATGGATTTCCCAATAGCACTCCGATGTGGGAGC
Organism: Drosophila asahinai; assembly: GCA_008042795.1. NCBI lineage: Eukaryota > Metazoa > Arthropoda > Insecta > Diptera > Drosophilidae > Drosophila > Drosophila asahinai. The sequence continues at coordinate 9,462 of VNJZ01009599.1, read as the reverse complement.
TACTACATCTGGTGGTCGGTGGTCAGTTATCAATGCCGAAATCGAGCCCAGGTTGCCTCCAAACTACCGATAAGATAAATGTCCCTAACAAGATTAATGCATCAATGCGAACCGATCAAAAATTGTCTCACCAGCTAAATAATGACAAGGGGGGAAACCTAGTAAATGTCATTTGATAAGTACGTGCTATTGGTAACAAGAATAAAATATGATAACATTATTAAATATTCTATAGTGATGATGGGACCAAAATAAGCTAAAAGTGTATGAGAATTGGGACCTAAAAATGCCTTTATATCGATCTTTCCTTTTCGGTCTCGCTCTCTCTTTCCACGCTTTGCCTGGAATGTACAAGCAATGGCGAACGAGAGAATCTCCTTCAACTGCATTCCAAGAGAGTTTCCCTTTTTTTCTCTTAGAAGCAAGCTAAACTAACGCTTGGACCAAAAGAAACTAAAAGTGTATGGGACTTGGGACCTCAAAATGCCTTTATATCGAACTTCTCTTCTCAGTCTCGCTCTCTCTTCCACTCTTTGCCTGAAATGTACAAGCAATAGCGAACGAGAGAATCTCCTTTAAATGCATTCTAAGATAGTTTCCCTTATTTTCTCGTAGAAGCAAGCTAAACTAACGCTTGGACCAAAATAAGCTAAAAGTTTAATGGGTTTGGGATTTCAAAAAGCCTTTATATCGAACTTCTCATCTCGGTCTCGCTCTCTCTACCACGCTTTGCCTGAAATGTACAAGGAATAGCGAAGAGAGAGTATCTCCTTCAACTGCATTCTAAGAGAGTTTCCCTTTATTTCTTTTAGAAGCAAGCTAAACTAACGCTTGGACCAAAATAAACAAAAAGTTGAATGGGTTCGGGATTTCAAAATGCCTTTATATTGAAGTTCTCTTCTCGGTCTCGCTCTCTCTTCCATGCTTTGCCTGGAATGCACAAGCAATAGCGAACGAGAGAATTTCCTTCAACTGCATTCCAAGAGAGTTTCCCATTTTTTCTCGTAGAAGCAAGCTAAACTAACGCTTGGACCAAAATAAGCTAAAAGTTTAATGCCTTTATATTGAAGTTCTCTTCTCGGTCTCGCTTTGCCTGAAATGTACAAGCAATAGCGAACGAAAGCATTTATTTTTAGCTACTCTCTTCTTTCTCGAATAAAATAAAAATGCCGCCCAGTATTTAAACTAGAAACCAAATTGAACATGTAGTAAATAATGATCTAGTTCCACCGGGAGCCGCCATATCAGCAGATCTCCAACATTAATTGAGAGTGCTTGTTGGTGCTCATTATCGCTGTCATCATTAACACGAATTACTCAATTGAATTGCTCTTTTTCTGGACGGAGTGCCTCGATATTGACACAGCTGCTGCTGGCCCCACACATGCTATATCTATGAAACTATATCTATGATATCTGAGCCATAGACAAAGACCAAGGACTCCCCCGCCCGAATGAAACACACTTCGGTTTACCTTTAGCTATCGAGTTATGGTTGCTTTTGCATGTATTTAGTGTAAAAAAAAAACATTCACTCTGCTTCCGGGTTTCGGGGTCTCAACAAAAAAATATTACATGTCGGTAGGTAGGATCGGGGCCTGGGGGTTACACCAAAAAGAGAGAAAAAAGCCCATGGGGAGTGGGAATGAATACGTTGCAGATATGGGAGGCACGAGCGAGAGATTGACCGTGTGAGCTCTCCTCCATATCCACGCAGGGCCTGAACGAATAGCAAAAAAAAAAGATGAAGATACGAGATGCGGCGCTCCGAGTCCAACTACTGCTTCCTCCTCCTTCCTTCTCGCTTCTGCTCCTACAGGCGGCCGTAGTGCGCCTGGCTGGGCTTGCGGTCCGTGAAGAAGTTGCGCAGCACCAGGATCTGGACGAGACCGATGAGCACGACGGCGGCCGTCTCCAGCGACGACCACACCATCACGCGCTGATTGAGATCCTCGGCCCGCTTGCGGCCCTGCGCCTCGCGCAGCCGATGATGCGTCTGGGCATCGAGGATCTCGTTGAGGCCCTTGTGGATCGCCTGCGACGAGGTCTCCATCTGGGTGAGAACGGTGGCGTGCTCGTCGACGCCCGGCAGCGCCGGCTCCTCGCCCACCTGGAAATCCACGTAGACGATCTTGTGCGAGAAGGCCGAGAACTGGTTGCCAAAGCAGGCCGTATACACGCCCGTCGTCTCCGCCACGAACTGGTGGCTATCGAAGGTCGCCCGGTCCAGCTTGTAGATGACCTTGCCCTGCGGATCCTTCAGCGTCACATCCACGTCCAGCTGACCGCCGGCGGACACCTGGAACTCAAAGTAGGCGCTGGAGTTCTTCTTGATTTCCTCGTAGAAGCAGTCTTCCGCATTGTCGGCCAGATCGAAGGTGAACTCCACGGCGGTAATGCACTGCATGAGGGCCACCAGGATGCCCACGACGAGCAGAATCTGTTTGCTGTTCTGACTTGGGGCCATGGCCGTGCTTTTTGGTATTCGGTTGGGATTCACTACGTGCCTACGTCGCTCTGGATCGCTGGAACGCTCTCGTCCGGTCCGTTCCGGTGCCACGAAACAGCTGCTGGCGGTGGCTGGGGTGGCTCAAGTTAGCGGATTCGTATCGTCGCCCCTTTGCTGCGCTGCTTGGCTCTTTTATTGATGAACTCTGGCTGCTGCCTCGCCTCTTTCTGCTGCTGCTGCTGCCGCTTGGATGCGTTATTCTAGCTGCAAAAGACACTAGAACAGAAGGCACGGGTCACACCCAGGACTGGCTGGATATACCACCTGTCATCCTCACCCGGTCGTTGTCGTCGTCGCCCGGATTACGTTTTGTTTGCTAATTGCTAAAAAAAAAAAGAATTCTCTTAAAAACACTGAAGAATGTTCTGACACGTGTCAACACTCTTTTTGACCGGCACGCCGCTTTCCAGCACTGCAGGAACACGTATGTGCTATCGCCATTTGAAACGGGGTCAATCGACATGGGCGGCATAATTAAGAGTTATCGGGATTCGTTTCGGGGATAAACAAAATAAATTTAGTAAATAATAAGGTAGTTGGCAAATACAAGAATCCTCTAAATGGGTAGATGATCATTTTCTTAGTTAGCTTTACAACACCAAACGAGGCCTACCGTACCAGTTAGATTAAGGAGAAAAATTTAACAAATTTAGCCACTTTGTTCTATATAATCAGTTCAATACTCTAGGTGATTCCTACAAAGATTAATTGAGAAGATACATCAAAAAGACAACGACGGAGTCATACAACGAGCTGATTGGCAATCGATAGTCAGATAAGTTTGAATTAGGCGCCGATTGGTCCTCGTCAGGTGGTGTATCGGGTATCGGACACTCTTTGTGGCCGGCTCGGCGTTTTCCAACACTGCCAGATCCCTTTATGTGCTGTCGGCATTTGAAATGCTGTCAATTAATTTGACTAGTGGCGGTGTAGCTTAGCGTTGTTGAAGTTGTCAACAGAGGAAAAAAACTCCTTTTATCATTAGAACATAAGGAACATTTGCGTAAGTGTGATTATTATACCCCCCAGTCCCAGTAGTCTGGCGTAAGCCACTCGATATCGATAACACAACACGAAATACGAACCGAACAAACTACATTTGATTTTTATTCGGAACAGAATTTCCAGAATTTGGTACGTACTTTTATACGAAAATCGGTAAATTCAATTAACCAGGATGCCGGTGGTGGAGTTATGCGTGGACCGCAACCTTGTCTGCCCCAACTTCGATGGCTATAAGCTGTCGTTCGATCCCATCCCGGTGCTGCGCGACGAATTGGAAGTGCAGCCGTCGCGCCTAGAGCCCAACTTCAACCAATATTCGTTGTTGCACGTAGAACTCTTCGCGCGGCACAACCTGCTGTGCGCGGATCCGTGGATGCGTCACAACACCTACTTCGTGGACGCCCGTCACAAGGTTCTACAGTGCATGTACGATCCGCAGAGCGGACGTTCTCGCGGCCTGCGCGTTGTGTACACCATGGAGAACCGCGACCACGGCGACGGCCATGCTCAGCTGGCCGGCGACTACAACTACTCCCTGTGCTTCGTCTCGGAGCGCTTCTGTGTGATCTGCGACGGCATCACAACCTATCATCTCCTGGACACTGGCGATCGCTCTCGCCCCTCCACCGACCTGTGGAAGCTGGTCACCCGCACGCCGGTGGACAAGGCTGGCGGCAAGCGCGGCTACATCATGTATGATGCCCGGCTGGATATGATTCAGGAGCGCAAGCAGATCTCCCTGGTGGCTGGCCACGTCTCTCGCCGCGTCGTCGGTTGTGCCAATCCAGCGGCCAATCAGGCGCACCAAGCCAGCCATATCTTCTACATGGATCTCGCCTGGGCCCGCTGGACCCTAGATCCGAGCACCAACGAATGGAAGTACGATATCTGCCAGCGTCTGGAGACTACCGGTTCGCTGCAGTACTGCGCCTTCGAGCCGCGCGCCGAGAGCCTAATCCTGGCCAGCAATCGCAAGATCGAAACGCCCGAGCAGCGTGAAGCTGGTGAAATTGCGGCCGCAGCCGATCCCCCACCAACTCCGCCGCCTGAGGAGCCGCAGAATGCTCCCGCAGCGGAGGCCGAGGATGCCGAAGAGGACGACGAGGATGCCGGGGAGAAGAAGTACACCTGGACCCAGACAAACACCGAGGTGTCCGTGCGCTTCCCTCTGCCCGAGAATACCACGCGTAACGACATCACCGTTCGCTACACAACCACCACTGTCGAGGTGGCACACATGGAACAGATGCTGATATCGGGCAATCTTTACCTGCCCATCAACACCGAGCCGGCCATCCCCTGGGTGGTGGAGGATAATGCTCTCACCCTGACGCTGGTCAAGCATGAGGAGAATGTGCGTTGGCCAAAGCTGCTCAAGCAGGACGATGCTGTTGGCGGCGGCGGTGGTGCCGATGGGAGAATGTCGAATGGTGCCGCGCTGCCCATACCTAATTTGGAGGATCCCATCGAGGAATGCGACCTGGGCGCCTTCGATGATGACATCAAAATGGGTGAGTGGATAGATCTTTACCCCCAGCCGTTCCCCCTGTGATTTCTCCCCCCAATCCCTTTAAGTGCGCTTCAACTTGCCCGCCGGCAAGATTACCCACACTATCTACCTGGGCAGCACTCCGGTGCTGTTCACCGCCGATCTCCGCCCGGGCTTTCCGGCCGCCTTTGCCACACGCCAGGGCGTGGACGCCTCCGTGTGGCTGCAGATGTACCAGCCCAGCCGCCCGGACGAGTGGAGCGTGCGCCACGAGGGCCAGATGCACGCCTTCGGCTACGTCCAGGCCTCAAAGGAGCAGAGGAAGTTCACCGCCTGCTGCCCAGACTTCGAGTACATGGTCATCTGTGAGAGCCGCCGCCACGTTCTCGTCTATCGTCCCCGCCACGGCTCGGCCGAGGGATTGCGTAAACGCAACGGACCGCCCGTCGTCGTGGGCAAGCAGAACCTGATCAACCTCGAGGAGGATGTCGGCGACATCCTGGGCGTGTCCACTGCCAGCAACGTTGTCACGATACTCACTGAAACCGCACTGCTGCACCTGCAGGTGCAGGACACTTGACTTCCATATTCTGTACCGTTCAAATTTCATCGCGAGTGGACCACAAAACATGCATTTCGTTACTATATTCCATCTAGTAAGCAGCACCGTCTCTTTGTAAATAAAAACCAGTCGAAATGTAAACAAATCAAGCTTAGAAAGCCTTAATAAGCGTGGTATCTTCCTTAGGAAAGCCATGCAATAAGACAATTTATGATAATACCAACCTGAGCTTACTTAGCAGCTAAGTATTATTTGTAACTCGAAAGACAAATAAATAAATATTTTGACAAAAATACTACATAATTGAACTTTCAGGCAGGGTAGGGGTTAATTATTAAAGCCTTTTTATTTTCTAGTTGATTACCTAATTAAAGTTCAACATTTCAACAATTTTCGTTGTAATTTTCATTAAAGTAATATTAAATTTGCAGTTTAAGTCATATAATCGGAAACCAACAAAATCACAGCCACTAGGAAGTCAGAAATAGGCCAATTTGTACATCAAACTTTAAATAACTATAAAATTACAAGAAAATTCAAATTAAGTGAATTTTAAATAATTAAATATTAGACTAAAGTGACTTACTAGCTTCAAATAGGTACAGCTTTTATAGCTGTTGTAGTAAGGATATCTGCTGATACATGGAACTTTATTGTTAAGTCAATTTGTCCTTGCAAATCCTAAACATTGTGGGTGAATGTAATGCATTTTAAGATGAAAAAAAGAGTAAAAACTACTATAAATACGATGGAATCGCCTTATTTTACACAGTAATAATAATAATTGTGATATCTTATTATAAATCGTTCCATTAAATAATATATTTTCCTAGAAAATACATCAAGATATCTTATTTAGGATATCCATTTCCCGAAATGGTGAAATTAGAGACTCTAGAATGTTCCACAAAAGCAACGGGCAACAATGGGTTAAATGGCGCCACTTTCCAGCACTGGCTTGCCCTTCCATCGGTCACACTAAAAATCTCCCCTTCAACCTCTGTTGACAGACCCCAAAGGGGGGGATCACCAGCATTTAACCGTGCCTATGCTCCAATTTCATTTAAACATGGATTTGGCGCAGCTGTAGCTAGGTTTTTTGCAGTTCGAGACAGCTGTTTCCCTGTTGGTTTTGAAGTGGCGCGCCAGTGTGGCCAATCTACACTTGTTGCGTTTAGGGCGGGCGTGGGCGTTCGCGGGTCGGGACTGGCCGAGAATTGTGGTAGGGTCACACGGGCCAATGTTTCGTTTTTTACATAAATAGCCGCGCAGTTAACGTTTGGCGTTTTATTGTTTTTGGAATTGTGTTAATATCGCGTTGCGCTGTTTACGTTGGCCCTCCCCAGATCTATTTGGCGGCAATACAGATTCGCGCAAAAAAATAAGCCAACAAACAGCCATCGAGTGGAACTCAAATATTGTGAAATACATAAATACCCACACCACACCGCTCCACACACATAACACACACACCAGCGCACTTGCAGCACACTTCCAATTGGAACGAACCTTTTCTCCGGGCGGGGGAGCACAGCACGTTTTGTGTGAATTTCGGACACGGACACGGATGCGCGGATTCCCATTCCGGTGGCAGCCGCAATATCTATAATTAGCAATAGGCCAACAAAAATCTGAAGAAACTGTAGCAATTGCAATATCTGTTTACAACGCCGCCACCGCCGCCGCCGAGAGTGTGAGAGTGAGAAGAAAAACACGCGGCCGCCACACAGTTGTTATTTGCTTTTTGTTGCCGTTGTTTTTTTTTGTTTTGTTGCTTTTGGTTTGCCCAATAAGCCCGTGCATTTTCCAATTGGCAATTGGTCAACGAGAGAACTCCATCGAAATTGTGAAATAAGGGCAAGAAAAGCTGCAGGCAATTTCTTCAAACTGCAAAGAGAGAGAGAAAAAAACGAGAACGTCGAACGTCGAACGTCGTTACACAACCCAAACCCGCCGCCGCAGTGCAGGAGCGCCTACACATTATTCTTCTTCTGATTTGAGGACGCCGACGTCGCCAGAGCAACAGCTGAGATTCTCTTATTGGAGCACGCGTGCCTGCGACTTGTAACTGTGACTGCGTTTGTTTGTGTTTGTTTCGTCGCCTTCTTCCTTTTGCCGGTAAGTCGAGTGTTGCTGTTGTTGCCTTTGCCTTTGCCTTTGCTATTTACCTCTGATCAGAGTGGTTGCCGCTCTTTTACTTGACACTACTTGGAAGCGATGACTAGGCAGGTTTTATAATGATTTCGCGGGGTCACAGGGGCAAGGCCTCTATGTGAGTGTGTGCTTAAGTGAGTGTTTGAGCCGGGCGAACAGCAGCGGTCGCCATAATAGTGGCCACTGAAAATGCATAAAAGAGAACGGTGGTTATTCCAATTAGAATGGTGGTATTTTTACTATTATGTCAGTGTTGCAAAGCGTTTAGGTTTGGAAAGCTGGAATTGTGTGTTGTTTCGATATTAATTTTGAGAAAATGTTGATATCTTGACTGAAAAGTTGTAAATTAAAGAATGGTGTTATTTTTACCATTATGTCAATGTTGCAAAGCGTTTGGACTTGGATTTGGGTTGGAAAGCTGGAATTGTGTGTTGTTTCGATTTAAATTTAAAGAAAATGTTGATATCTTGACTGAAGAGTTGTAAATTCTTGTATTCTGATACAGAAATAAATACAAATACAACTCAATTAGCGTTATTTTGCTAACAAAAACCAAAGACCGGTTTTGAAAGTAAATATTATAAATATGTTTCACACCTTTTGGGGGTTTTTTGTGCACACAAAAATACTAAATAATGTATTGCCTGAAAACTGTACAGAATAGTCACTATATTATTATTATTATTAGACACTCAACTTGAACTTTTTGCTAAGAACTTTCTTAAGCCACTTTTAAACTGCTAATTATGTGAGCTGCATTGTAAGTAATTGTGTCTGTGGGTAATTTTTTTGTAAATGCGTAATTACCAGGGCAGCCCAACAACTATTATTTTCCCCTCTTTTCCCCTTCTTTTTTTTTATTGATTTATCATGTTGTTTGCCGTAATTACGGGGCAATTCGATTTTAAGTATCCGCCGGACGATGGAGGGCCTAGTATTTGTGCTGGTAGTTGTTATTGTTGCGGCTACAGCCTTGACATTCGTTCGCTTTTTATGTGCATGTGATTTACACTTTGCCCCGCCCCGCCCCTTTTCGCCCATTTCCATTGAATTTCTGCGTTTTCCGCGTATTTTTTTGTGTATGTTTTTGTAGATTCTTGTAGGTTTTTTGGGGTGGAAACGACCTTGGGTGGAAACTTCTGGCATATATTCTTCCGTTGATGGCGTGACCAATCGAAAGTGGAAAAAAAAAATATAAAAAACGGAGCACTAATCACTAGATATACAGCTGCGGTCAAAATAATAGTAGTGTCCATTAAGGCTATATAATAACCACAACAAAATTTATTTGTAAGCTCTTTAAAAAAAATATTTTAATTTTCATTAAAGCTTAACTTATCGTAGATGTTAATAACACATAACAACTTGGAATTACTCAAAAGAATTATTAAGGAAAAATATAAATGTTGAATTTGACGAAAATTGAGTCGGTCAAAATAATAGTAGTGAAACTTTTGAAAAATTACCACAGCCTAAAAAAATAATTTAGGAATGCCTGATTGATTGATTATCATTCTTATCCATGGATAAGAATTTTTTTGAGTATTTAGTTGAATATCCTTTATAGGCAATAAGGACTCCTCAGCGATTTTCCCTGGAATCAACTGATATTTGGCATATTTTCATAGAAAAAATGTTTCCACAACTTGCAAATGATAAAAAATTTTATATGGTAGTATTTTTGAGACTTATTTCTGAATGTCACACCAAAAAATCTCAATCGGATTGAGTTTGGGTGACTTT
>VNJZ01009598.1:0-26970 GCA_008042795.1 Drosophila asahinai | reverse complement strand
TAATATAATCTTAATATTGAAATAAAAAAAAATGTTATTTATATTTCACGCATAAGTGTATTTAAAGTGTGAAAAGTGTCCACAATATATGTAGACACAGTATTTACGCTAAGCACAATTTGACAAAAATTTTAAGCTTCACAGACCACTGTACCGCGACGAGCACACAGACAGGCGCTTGAATTTTGTGTATTCATAATTTGTCAGTGTGCGTGTTTGCTAGCATTTTGTATGGGAATTAGGCAAAACTTTAAAGATTTGTTGTGGCTAAACTAAGAGCGTCCCCAACATAATTTTGATACCCAAATGCTAGTTGAAGTACCCCCTATCTATGTTTTTTTTTTTTTTTTTTTTTGGAAGGGGCTCCGTTAATAGAGAATTACCGTAAATAGATATAATAAATAAGTAGGCATTTGCGGTCGTTTTCTGGAAAATTGTGTAAAACCGAAAAATAAACTTAAGAGATAAAAACGTTTTTGGTTCCGGTTATCTCACAGTCGAGATTACTCGACTGTAGCTTTATTACTTATGTAATTAGATTTAGTCATGCCCATCTTCATAGTATGTATGTATATAGACAGACAGTCGTCTATATATTTTGGCTGTCGTAGGGTTCTTATGCGAGCTTATGTAAATATCTACAAGCTATTCGAATTCCGGGCTTTCCTTTCTGGAAAAAATTATAACAGAAACGCAGTAAACTATTTCTGCACCCAAAAAAAACAAGAGTTTAACCTTTCTGCGCGTTGTCTTAAAAGTATACTTAAGCAGTATAACGAGTTTAGTATAAATTTTATACTTCAAACTATCAAATGTATACTTCAAAGTTTAGTTTTTATACTCTATAGTTTCAATTGTGTATTTTTGAGTATTATTTTTATACGAACCTACATTTAGTGCTTTTCTGTTGTCGCGTTAGTGATTATTATGAAATATTGGTGCAGATGAGTAGAAAATTTATACTTTCGTTGTATTAAATTGATAAGCATCTTATTAAGAAATTTTTCATACTCAAGAGTATAGAATTCATGTAACAATCGTATAGGTTCTAGATGATTTTTTTTTTGGTGTGGGAAAAACTAAAAGATCAAGATTATAATCAAACAATTAGATTTTATAGGGATCGAACCTCTTTTTAGCTTCAAAAAAATGTATTTTTACTTATTCACATAGTCTTACAATTTCCAAATCGAAAGATATCTAAAAAAATGGCTTTTCAAAAATGGCCCTAACGGCGCATCTTTGCAAAAGAACATAAAAATTAAAAATAAAAAAATTAAAAAGTTTAATTTTGGATCCATCAGGGGGTGAGCGAGTTGGAGATAGAAGGATGAATTTTTTTCCCATGGCTAAATCGATTCGCCTGGTAATGTTGATTAAGATTAATAACTTAATGCAACAAAAGCATATTTAATCTTGATCATCTCGTCTGTGAGTACTAGACAACAGATCTCAAATACATTTGATCTAGGTTTAGGTGACAACATTCCTTGTGGATATTTTCTGAAAATTTGGGAAAAATTGGTTGATACACATTTACGTTATGTATTAGGTAATACAGTAGCAACCTTCTGTCCCGCTCGTCTTAAATTTTTAGTCTCAAACCGAGCTTTGAAGAGCCAAAACTAATCAGTCTTTAGAAGGAATTATATAAGTTTCTAGTTTGTAGTACAAGGTACTAGCTATATCGCATCCGAATTTCGTTCTTATTTGATATAATTAATTTTATAAGTATCAGAAGAATGCTTCTTATAAATTATTTCCTAAGATTTTTATTAGGTTTAGTTTTAGAATTTGTCTTATAAATCATATAGCATTTTCCAAGTGTTTTTAATAATTTGTTGATTAGCTGACGAAATTCAACACAATTATTTTATCCCTAAGTATGCCCCTAAGTATATATATAGCTAAATACATGGAATCACCTCTATGTACTTAATAACTCGCCAAACATAATTGAAAACCACCTGCACACACACAGGCGCACACACGCACAGTGGCCGAGTGGGCGTTTCTGGTGAAATATAAATTATGCGCTTGCTCCAAGTCCAGGTGGTGATTGTTGCTGTTGTGGCTCCCTTTCCCTTGGATAATTTCTATTTAGCTCCTGGCTTTCTCTCTCGTTCGCTCCCTCTCCCTCTCTTTCACTCGCTCTCTGCAGCCACCATTGCAAAACTCACGCACACACAGACACTCCCGCAAGGTTGGAGGATGCATGCTCATGCTCCCTCTCTCTCCCGCTTGATGTATTCTCTTCCCACTGGAGGACACTCTGTCGTAATTCATTTTCCAGTCTCGCAGCTGCGCAAAAGTCACGCTGGAAAATTAAGCACTTCCCTATGTGTTGCAGTTGTTGGTGGAGCCTTGGAACCGTTGGGGTAGGTAGGTGTAGGGCATAATGCTGTCACGGATTACAGTTGCATTCCATTGAATCCGCTTCCATATTTATGCTTATGTCGGTGTGTGTATCTTTGGTGAATGTACATATATTTGTATGTAAGCAATATAGCATTGCATTTCGGTACATGTGCAAAATTTGCAATTTCGTTAGCGGCGCGGCGCCACTTTTGGCGTTTTTCTGTTATCTGTGAAAAAAAACCGTGACCTTGTAACAGTGTTTTAATTGCAATTGGCAATATGCACTGGATTCGAGTCTTACATTACATAAATATTGAATATTGTTTTTCAGCTTCAAAGACTCCCCTTGCCTGGTATTGAACTGTCGAACAATTGACCAATAGACTCCTCTAAGCTGAACCAAAGGACTCTCTAGCCGAAGGACGACCCTCATCAAAATCCCGTCTAGCGTCTCATATTTCCATTCGCCAAGGGGTGGTGGCATTTAAGAAACCATAAATTTGACGGCAATAACGGATAAAGTATGTTTATTTGGATATTAGGCTAAGCAGCAACGGCACAGCGCTGGAAAAAGGGGTAGCAGGAGCCAAAAGAAATTGCGACGACAAAAGGCGAAAAGAAACGAGGATGACGTTCCTCAAAAAACTCTTTAACACTTGATTTAACTCGTACGGGTACAGTGCAGGACATATCTGTAAACTTAACGAGCTGAAGCTTTTGCAAAGGCATTCGTTAAAATATAACGAAAGGATCTTTATTTATAAATTAATGGTGAACTTGGGATTATTTAATTATTAACTACAATTGCATAATTATTATTATTGTTATTTCTTATTTCTACAAATCGGGAAATAAACCTATTTTTTTATACACCCAAAAAAAAATCATCATAGAACCTATACGATTGTTACATGAATTCTATACTCTTGAGTATGAAAAATTTCTTAATAAGATGCTTATTAATTTGATACTACGAAAGTATACATTTTATACTCATCTGCACCAATATTTCATAATAATCACTAACGCCACAAACAGAAATAAAAATAATACTCGAAATACACAATTGAATCTTTGGAGCACAAAAATAATACTTTGTAGTATATATTTGATATTTTTAAGTATAAAATTTATACTAAACTCGTTATACTGCTTGAGTTAAAGGTTAAACTCTTGTTTTTTTTTGGGTGTATATTTCTCCTCTCACCTGAATCCTGATGGAATCTCAAAATTCAAAAAATATTTGTATATTTATTATTTACTTTTATTCAAACTAGTCCTTCAATTTATACATACGTTTTTCGGTTACAAATTTAATGTCTCCTGATGTTATTAATTGTTATGGATAATTTGGAACTGGAATCGCAAGAGTGTATTTTATATCTGCCGTATAAGTGATGTTTTAAATTCGTGATGAAAAAATGTATTTTTCAAACCCATTGCAGAGGATATTTTAATGTTAGTAAGAAGTTTGCAGTGCAGTGATGGAGTCATTCCTAATCAGCGTCAGCAGATAGTCATGTCCGTAGACTCTTTTAGCCATACTCGTCTTCTTTAGTCGTGTATAAGTCGACTTCTCGAAGTGAGCAATTATCCATTCTTGCCCATTAGCTCGGATAAAAACTTAAATCTTAACTTTATTCCTAACAACTATTTTGAAATGTTGCATTATCAAGTTGTAAAGACTTTTTCTTTGTTCCTCAGAATATAATTGGGAACCATTATTTTTAAATCGGCGCGTAATCCCAAAAATATGATGCAATGGCATCTTTTGTATCAATTGCCGATATCCGAGGAATCCTGGATTAAAGTAAGACAGCAGATTGAAAATTGGCGATAATATCTTTGGGAAACTTATCCCCCCGGACCGCACTGTGATACACCATCCCCCGAATCCAAAAATGTGCGGAGGGGTGAATGGCTGTGTGCTTGGCATAAGAATATGAATTGTAATAGATTTAGATATGAATCAGACATATGTATGGCTATATGGATAACTGCGGGGACCTCCGACAAAGGTCTGGTCCAGTGAAAGGAGCAGTCCCAGCGTAAAATCCAAGCAAATTGATTGAAGGAACCAAGCAGCCTTCTTTGAGACGACATGAAAGAAAGTAACAAAAATATAATTTTGCTGTAAAGTTCTACAAAGGAGAAAAATTAATTTTCCATTTGAAAATAAAATGCTAAGCCAAATGAGTTGACCGCCGCTCCAGTGGGGAGACTCGCACAAAAAGCGACTGACAAAAAGTTTAAAGTTTCCCAACATAATGTTGAAAAATTCTTCGGCAGATTGAGCGGATCGAATTCGACACCCGCCAAAGACTCGGCCAAGTTCTTGGGTCTCCTTCTCAGTCTTTTTTTTTACTGTTCACTGTTATAAATTATATGGCAGTTGCCACGTGTCGCTGATTTGTACGGCCAAAGTGTGAAATATTCCGGAAAGGACTTCATAATATGGCTTACCCTTAAATTCCCTCCCCCCCAATCGTCAGTCAGTCGAAGCGTGAAATATTTTTCGCTTCTCCACTTGACAGGATTCAAGAAAAAAATTTAATTCGTGCGGAAATTCAACCAATTTAAAAGGCGAACAACACACACGACCAGCAGGAGAGGGCACGCCCCCTTTTCTCGGGTCTGACTTCATTGTATCCTTTTGCTGCTTTTCTCCAGGGGAGCTGAGGCAAGGAAGGACGAGGAGAGAGCGAGCTGCTTAATCCGTTTTATTGTGGTAATAAAACTACAATACAAATTGTTTCAATGAGATTGAACAACATTTGAATTGAGCGTGAAACGATGCCGGTTCCTTGACTGCTGCTGGTTCGATGGCAGGGTCTTTTCCACCAATTCAATGTCGATATTTATGGATTTCTTGTGGCTCATTTAAGGGGGAAATTTGGTTTAAAGATGTTAAAGCTTTGTCCACAGTTTGCCTTTAAATTGTTTGTCATTCAAAGAAATAATTCTTTTGTGAATGGAACATTTTTTTATAAGACTAGATATTTTTTTAGTGTTTCTTCTTTAGTGTGCGACTTACATAATTTGGTATATAAAAAAAGAAAAAGTTACATAAAAGATTATTTCTAAGTGCAGACTTTAAAAACTATTAAATAAATATTTAAAAATAATAATAATAATCCTATCTAGCTGAAATAAAATTAAAATATCATGTTCGAATATATGTATAGTACAATTATATAACAAAATTCGATTATAATCGAATAATAATAATAATTATTGAAGCCTAAAGAGATTTTTAATGGTCTCATTATATTTTCTTTCTCCTATAGGCAGGCTACAAAGTTACAATATGACTATAAAATATCGACGTGGGTTGAAATTTGTTTTTCGCCTTATGCAGGTCAAATATTTCATCCGATCTAAGATCTTCGCTGGGCATAAGGAACCATAAAAGTAGACTTTTAATTACCAAAGTCAGGCTGTTAGTATGCAAACACTCGCTGCATTGTGGGCACTATTAAAGGGATCACACGTAATAAAACCCCGGAAGAAACAAGGTCACAGGAAGCCAGGGCTATGTGGGTGACCACTGGCCAGCACCGGACCTGGTCAATGGGGATTTAATCTACATGTTTATGGCTATTTGCGTTTTGACCTCCGCCAAGTCGACACCATCCGAGATAAGCCATAATTTGATTAAGCCGGGCACCTTCCCGCACATACATCCTGGCACCCTTGGCACCCTTTTTGTGTTAAGTGAATAAAAATATGTAAAAGCATAATTCAAACAAGGTCCACAAAGGGACCAACCAGGGCAGAAAGGCTTAGGGCCGTAAAACCAGGAACATAAACTGTGGTCAGCTTGACCAGGCATGTGCGATTCCATATTCCGGGCCGAGTGTGTTCGGTCTTGTTTAACCAGCGATTATGGAAATCGGCGCCGGAATGAGTGGACGGGGCCAGCGGAAAGATTTGCTCGGCCAGATAGGACAAATGACACGTAGCCGGGACCATGGACACCAGCAAGGACCCGCATCCAGGGCGGATGACACCCTCTAAAAAATATTTGTTCACACATGTGGGCGGAAACAACAGGGCACTGAGGAGCTGGGCAGCTGGAGCTGGAACGGGAGTAGGATGGTGGTAGCTATGTCCACTGCAGTCACGTGTGGACTCGCTTCGAAAGATTCCTTTTTTTTATTTTTGCGAGTCTCTTCCCCCAAAACACATAAATTGCATTTGCCGGGAGAGGTTACTACACTGAAAATATTCACACAAAGCCAAAACATTTGACTCTTCTTAGATGTAGAAATCAGAGAATAAATACTGAATGCTTTTGAAAGAGAAATTAACATTAAATTTTTTTGTGAGATAATAGGAAGGCATTCAAACATATGGGTTACAAAAATCACCAGCGTTTTAGAATCATTTTAAAAATGTGCCTAAGGATAAAAAATAGGCCATCGGAATAAAGAAACTTTACACTGAATTTGATGACTCAAACATTTTATTGCATACTTTTAGGCACCTTGAAAAGAGATATCAAAACGGACAAAATTGAAATCGACATCTTAGTAACGACAAAGAAGTAAGTAAGTAATTAAAATTAAGAATTAAATTTGCATTACAAAAAAAATTAAATTTGTTCAATATTTACTTACTCAGAAAGTTAACTAGATTTGGCATTTCTTCGAATATTTTTAGTATAGTAAAACAATTTTGCATACATTTTGAAGTTTATTTTTTGTTAAGGAAATAAAATTTGATTTGTTTCCTAAACAATATCCCGAATAAATAATCTTTTTTTTACAGTGGAGCTCAGACTCTTCCTCCATCTCCCACAGCGCTATTTAAACTAAATCAAGTCCCTGGATATATCAGCGTCAAATTGGCAAAGCCAAGTCGAGTCGAGACTCGAACGGATGGAACATAAAAATAATCATAAACGTTTATCACATGACCAGCGCACAAGAGAAGCTCCACAAGCGGCAGCAGTAGGGGAAAGTGGAAGGCGGCACAGGAGTGAAAGGAAGTGGACAGATTTGATGAAAAGGATAGCGCAAATTTTGGATCCAAGAACAGGAGGAAGAACGGAAGACGACGGAACGTGATGTTTGGTCGTATGAAGTCAGGCATTCAATGTGGGTCACTTTCGTGGATAAGATTGAACTAAGACCTGATTGGGAAGGAAGTAAAAAGACTGGGAATATTATATTCGGAAGGAAGTCGGTGTCGGAAATCCACGAAGGGGTATATGTGCTGACTTATACAAAGATCAGTAATATATAGTAAGTAGGAAATTTAGTAAAAGAATCATTTAATTTCGACAAAGATTCTAGCAAAAATTATTTTAGGCCGTATAAAGGAAAAAGACTTTTTATACATAAGTTTTTTAGATTGTTTTATATCTTTAGTTAGGATTACTATGCCTTATAGCTGCAATTTCTTTTAAAATCGATTAGGTACATCAGACCTAGGAATGTATATCGAGAAGAAAAGTTCGATTGATATACCGCGCTTTAAATTATCATAAAGTTTGATATATAAAAAATTGATGTATAGAAAAATATCGCATTCAATGGTTAAATATCAAAATGATTGATATAATCGAAGCACCACATCAGTTTGTAAGAATGGCAATGGCAATGAAGACGTAAACGAATCCATATATCGAACAGAATATCGATTTATAGCCCATTTGTATATTGAAACGTTAAAATGCCGATTTCTATATTGCTTTAAAATATGTATAATAAAGGCTTTATATAGGGATATATGGTCTGCAAAGTGCTAGGATACACACAATAATGTATAATCGAAACTTCGTTCTGAAAGTACATGCTGAAGATATTCTCTTGTGCTAGCTCAACCATGTGTACATGTATTTATTTGTGTCTTTATACAGTCATCAAGGATCAACTCCTCCTCAGCCCCCTGAAATATGCAATTTGCAAACCGTAAATTGCACTTAAGTGATTTTCAACTGGCAACTTCCGCTTTCAACTCGCCATCGGGGCATCTCACATGTGCTTTGTTGGCCTTTGTTGTCAAAACAATGAACACTTAACAAACCAGAAGCAGCCGTGATTTCACCTTTTCACACATGGAGCGCCGAAGACCGAATCCGAATGCCACTTGCAGCCGGAGCCAACCGCACGGCAAAAGGCTCCTTTGCACTGCAATTAAATTTGGCCAGAACGAGCGAAGGGGCCAGACCACGACCACCAAGTTCCCCGCTCGCATTTACGGCAAATGAGGGTCATTACGCTACTGCCCAGCTCTGGGCGCTCCACCGATGGGTATTGTATTGGGTATTGGGTATTGGGTATTGGTCCCAGCTCCCCCTCCGACGTTGTTGTTCCTGTTCCATGTGTGCTAATCTCTTAATGCGTTTAGCGCACATTTCTATTTGCTTAATGAATTGTTACCGAACACATTCATTGCGAGTTGTCGGCCTCTCTGGTATTCATTTATTCACTGCGCCGGGTCATTTGTCGACGTTTGTCTTTTGATTTAGAACGGTTTACTTTTAGGGCTGATATATCGAACGGTGAGGGAGAGATGGTGGCCCAAATGGGGGCAGCAGCAGGGCGCAAGTTGGCCATTGGGGCAGCTCAATTAGGCTGATTGCCCAAGCATTCGGCGTGGCTGTTCATGGTCAAGATCCTGGTGGACCAAGAAGTGCATATAAAAATTAACATTTTGTCTACTTGTTAAAATAAATAAATAACATAACTAAAATTTCTTCTCTTGAGCACAAAAATGGATATAGGGGTGCCAGAGAAATCGCAATGAACTGGAAATCCATTGAAAAGTTGTCTAAAAATTGGCATTAAAATATGTAATTTTCAACTCATTTAAATTTCATTTTGAAGCATACTTCTTGAGCATAATCTGGAATTTATTTGAAATCTACAGTGATTTCTGTCGGATTCCTAACTTTTGGGATTAAAAAAAACTATATAAGATGTTTACATTTTTAAAAGACGACTTTCAAACAATTTATCAGTTTACGGATGTTAGGATGTTGCCACACACAGACACATAACAAAAGAAATAACTAGGGTTTTTAAATCTTTTAAAAAGGTGTCTAAAAGTATGCAATAAAATGTTTGAGGGACCTTTTGAAGGGATATCATAAGTGAAGTAATTTTGTAATTCACCCTACAGCTTTTTAAGTAAAAGAGTCTACTTGCCTTACTTACTTCTTTTAAAACACCTGCGTTTTCTCCTTCAAAGAAATGGAATTTCACAATCTGATGTGATAGTACAAGATTACATAGGTCTTGCATTAAAGCTAGATTAGAATCACAGCCGAAAAGGCACAACAAAGCTATTTAATATGCTTTTCATATTCCTATAAAGAGGTGTTTCAAGAATCGCCTCAATAACCAATTTCCAAATTATGTATCAGACCACATATGAGCTTATTCTTTGCCGTTACCAGTTTTAACAACAATACTGGCTCGAATCCACATAAATCTACCTACATTACTTCGCCATATGAACTCCCCCCAAGGAGATACCATTTTGGGATCACGCTCCACTAAACAGGAAACAAAGGAAAAGTGGCCGCCAAATGAAAGTCTTACTTTCCTACGACTTTGTGTATTGCTTTTAACTGCAGCCGCAACATCCATCTATAAACAATAATTTTATTACCCCGGCGGAGGGCAAGAGTGCGGGATGAGGCTGATGTGAGCGATATGCAGCGATTGGTTACGGCATAAATTACAATCAAAATGAATTGATATGCGTGTTAATAAAGGAGAGCCGGGCCAGAGGGGGCAGACAGGACATCGAAAGAGACAGATATCGCGTTTGTGCGATGCTTACTTCATTCAAGAAATAATTTCATGAAATTATGTCAAAATTTTATGTTTGAATCAATACCATTCGAGAATACGTTAAATTCATAAATTAAGGAAGTACAACCTCCTATGTCTGTCTGGCGACTCTGTAAGTTTAATTTAATAACAGGAAGTCGATTTGATTTCATGTTAATATTTCAGATTTCATGAAAATGCAACGCATAAACTAAGTAAGGGACAGGAATACAGACAGAGGCAGGAAGTAGTCAGTTTGGCAGCCACCACGGATAGCGGCATTTCGATTTTACGCTTTTATGATTTCTCGATTCCGGGCGGAAGGCAGGCGCTCCGGAGAGCGGATGCGGAGAGAGCTGCAGAAAGCTGGCTGTGTGTCGGGCCTGGACTGGGACTGAGTCTGGGTCTCTCTTAATTAATAAGGCCTAGCCAAAGTTGTGTGTGTTTGCTTGTTGGCTAAATATTTGCAATGGCATAAATTAAGGCACTGCGCGGCCAGGTACAGTTCCACCACCGGCGGCAAAGCGTCGATGTCGATAACAAGGAGCAAGCGACTCGGCCCCAGTCCTGCAATTGAGTCGTTCTGCTGCACATTGTATAATTATCGAGCCGCTCTTAATTGCCGTGTAATTCAATATTAATTAAATCATCAAATTGCACTTACAGTCGTCGACAACAATAAATAAATTAAGCGCGGCGAGTTGACGGAATGCTGATCCCTGCAATCGATTCATTTTTTTCCTTTCCCGGCCTTTTTTTTGTCTCTTCGCTCGCGAGGTTATTGCAAATTCAGCATATTTAATTTGCGCAAAAAGTTGATTTAAAATAATTTTTTAAGTTGCTTGCTCCGATAACAATATGTTGGCGAAAAGTTAAAATTGATTTATTTAAAAAAAGGTATGTACATATAAATTGTTTTGTAACCTCATTATGAGCACAATTCGCGCGTGCAATCTGTTGTAGTCTTTTCATAGGGAAAGAGCTCGACTTGGAAGCGCAATTTCTGCTATTGCAATCACTTTTCCATTATTTTTGTTATTTTTGCTCAATTTTTTTTAGTTTTTCCGCCCGTGGGTTCATCGACCGGCAGTGTCGACCTCAGAGTGCTGACACGAGCGTCGTTGAAACCCCCCCCTTCGCACGCTTCGTGTTGCAATCGCACCGAGTCTCCGGTGTTATTGTATTTGCATTAATCTCTAATCAGCAAAATCGAAAGAAATACTGAGGTGATACTATTCCGTGAGTAAAAGTTTAGTGCGAGAGCGAAACCAATATTCAATGATTAATTAAAAACGTTTCAGGAAGTAGATTCCACTGAGGGAAGTGTTTTGGTGGATACAAAAAGTATGAATAGCAGATCTGGATTGCTTAAAGCGGATAGTGAGAACAAGGCATCACACAAAATAAGTAAGAAAGCTATACGAATAACTGACAAACAGATGGCAATAATCATTGCCTACTTTTTTGAAGGCTACATGCAGTGAATGTTCCTGGAAACAAATAAAATCTCTCGTTCGATTGTAATACTTGAACGATTAGTTTAAGACTTTGTATACAACATACATATTTCTCTCTTCAAAGTTTTGAACTATACAATTTCAGAATTCGCCTCATATCTCTACAGATTCCCCAGATTTAAATTTTATTATTAAGAATGTTACTTATAGATCGTTCTATAAAGTCAGCAAAAATCACATCAGTCAAGAGGACTTCTACCAATAAAAACGATATCCTCGTTCGAACTGAACACCCCGATTGGTGAAATTCAGAGCTCTAATTGCACTTGTCTGAGTTGTGTAATGTGTTTGGATTTCACTTGAGCTCAGAATTATTTACATATAAGCACGGTATATACAAAACTGAACGTGAGGGAAGCCGTTGTTTATGTTCCCACGGTTGTTGTACAATTTTCGAGGTAATCGAGAGTCTACGAGTGATCGGAATAAAAATAAAGGATGGGGTAGTCACAGGGGAACTTTGGATTTCTATAGATGGGACATATGGAATAGTTTTTCCCTTATTAATTATACAACTTAAATTGGGCTGATAATATATTATGTTCACATCTTTCCGAGAATATTCAACCGGGTCTCAGGTTATTTTAAGGATTCTGAACTGAGTTCTGAGCCCTAAATTCTAGACAGTCTTATCAACGAAAGCTGGCTTATCCCGGCCACATTCCTCATGAGATTCCAGGAAACTCTTTGGCATCGTACATAAGCCTAAGTAAACATATGCATATCCGATCTCTGGCTATGTACAAGTGTTCTCATTACTCATCTAGCTTTTGGCCATTGCATTTTTTTGTTTGCCTCTTTTTACATAAGCCACTATACAAAAAACAAAAAGAACAACAGAAGAAATCTGCCGAGTCGGCGGAAAGAAAACACCCAGCTTCGAGTGTTGAAAAAAAAAACAATAATACGAAATAAAATATAATACACCAAAATGAAATGCCAGAAAGAAATAAAGCAATGAAAGATACAAAAACAATTTGGATGCACCTGTGTCGCCACCGCTACCTGGTTCTCGCTTCTCTCTTCTCGGATTTGGATTGGGGCTTCGCCGGCGACGGCGGTTCAACCTTCAGCTAAAGCGACCGCTCGCCGAAGGTTGCCCCAGAATAGATTCGCCCATCTCCCAACTCCCAGCCCCCCTCGCTTCCATGGATCTATCCAGTGGCCACCGCAGAAAGGGGCCAGAGTGCTCGTTTCTCGGACCAAAATCAAATTCAACCAATTTGCAATGGGCCTGTAGTTGAAGGCAAAGGCAAATGTCTTCATATGCTTTATGCTACGGCTTCCTTCCTCTTCCACCATTTGCCGTTTTTTATGGGCCACAGCCAATGAACCGAACAGACATCATGCCGTGGCCCACACACACATGGACGCACACCGAGCGCCTTGAAAGGCGCTAAGGACTAAATTTAAGGCCGACGACTTAAGTGTCCTTTCTCTTGGGTTCTCTCTAGTTTCTATATTAGAAATAAGGAAAGAACTATTTTTGATAATGAAAGTAAACCTCCAGAATAAAGGTTTCCTAATATAGACTTATACATAAGTAGGTACTTGTGATTTTCTTAAATTTCTTTATATTTATTCATGATATTCAAATATACATATGTATATTTAATTTAGAAGAAAAATAATGTCTGAAGATTTCGCTAAAATATCGGCTACCTTGTCTTTATCTTTTGATTTCAGCATGCTTAACATATGTGCTGCATTACATATTCTTTATTTTATCAAGCTTGTGTATAAGCATTACCAGTGTTGTGAAAGTGTATTGATTTCCATAATGGTTATAAGAAACAGTGTTTGAAAGAGATAAAAAAAAACATGCAAGGAACTAGAAGCAATGACGTCGATTAAGATTTTTGTAACAAACTGATAAAATTCTTTAAAAAAATATTAATTTTATTGATAAATGCTTTCGCTTAAACACATAATAGCTAAGTCACCCTCAGAAAGGGTATGAAAGAAAGAAAAAAGCCGAAATGTGATTTAATTTATTATTACAAACGTTAAAGGAGTCGAAGACGTCCACGGAGAAGGTTCCGGAACTCTTCGTGGAGGAGGGTGCAAAGCGATTTACGGTGGGGCATCAATTCAGAGTGAATCGGAGGACGCCGAAGTCGGTGGAACTGGCGGGGATTGGCAAATGAGTTCCATTTATATCATTGGTCATTACGGAAATTATGCGACGCCGCACCGAGCACTGGCCACGGAAGCGGTATAAAACGATAAAGATACATTGCAAACGGATGTCCAAGTATGAAAATCGCCTCGGGGACGCCCGATTGAGCTGCACGGCCAAGGATGTACAGATGACTCTGGTCAGGACTCGAATTGTGTGAGGGAGAGTCCTCTGAACTGGACTGTCTCTGACCAAAAGAAGCCGGGGTGAAGTCGTAAAAAA
The DNA here is from genome assembly GCA_008042795.1 of Drosophila asahinai. Lineage (NCBI taxonomy): Eukaryota > Metazoa > Arthropoda > Insecta > Diptera > Drosophilidae > Drosophila > Drosophila asahinai. The sequence continues at coordinate 12,910 of VNJZ01009598.1, read as the reverse complement.
CAGCAAGGGCGGTGGGCCCATCAATAAAAAAGGCAAGACAATGGACTAGTCGTACGGAAAGTTGGGGGGAAGGAAGTAAGGATGTCTTCGACTCGAACAAGATGCCAGCCCACAGATTAGAAATGGGTAGAGTCCTGTGAGGAGAGGAGGTGCGAGAATTCCAATGCGAAACAGTGCTTTTCAGATTAAATTTTGGATGATAAATAAGGGATATACAAATTTGTATGCAGTTGTTATTTTTTGTAACTCTTATGATCCTTGCTATGCTATTAATTTTCTCACTTTCTTGTACACAGTTCTTTATTTATACCAACCAGACTTTGAGTTAAAAGCTATTAAGTTTTAAAATAAAAGCTACAACAAATGCTAAGTTAAGTTAATAACAATTGACATTTATTAGTTTTATATTCACTTTTATTTCAGGTATTTATCTAGGACTGTTTTCTGAGAATATTAAAATATGCGTTTATTTTTTTTTTCGTCATATAACAAGTATCCAAAGACAAACTCTCGCTTTTATTCCATTTTTATAAACATTTTTAATGCACATACGTGGTTAATAAAGTCTTCATGCGCTGCTATATCTCAACGGAGCCATCCCCGGGCACACATCAATGATTGATAAGCTTTTGGTCAACAACTTTTTGGCACTTTGGTCCTTTGACGCGATAAATATCCCCTTTTCAGTGCTGCCAAATCGAGATTTACGAGCATATTTTGTGAAAAACTTTCCACGACCAAACAAAGCGACAACTAATGAGCTTCCAGAAGGACTTTGCTCTCCGCTCTTCGCTCTTCATTACGCTAATGAGTAGCGGCGACGGCCCTCAGAGTGACGCGGCAACTGCGGAAGCTAATGTGTTAACGATTTAAGGTTAAAGTCAGATCGGAAAATAGGAACAAGCCCCATTCCCTCCCAACCCCCTTTCAATGTCAACGCTACGTGTTTGGCATGCAAAGAGGAGACAACGCAAGAGAACCAGGGAGCCAGAGTAAAAGTAAAATGCAGGAAGAAGCCCCCAATCATCCGTCCGTGCGATTACATGTGTGAACTATCGATTGAATTAAGACAAGCCAGCCGAGGAGGAGGCGAAGGCTGGGCGGGGGCGCATGCGAGCCACTTAAGCGTGTCGCTCGACGCCGGCTCGTCTTCATCCACATCCTCATCCCCATCTCAATCCTCGTCCGCATCCACTTGAGGAGCATCATAAAAAACGCACCACCCCGCAATCCAGACGGGCTAAAAAGAGATTCCCTTTCCCCCTCCAAAATCACATCGCTGCACTCGGAAAAATGTATACTTTTATATTAAAAATGTGTTTTTAGAGTTTGAGAAAATCGCGCAGTAGCTTTGCTTTTTCTTAAACTTAAAAATCTTTTATGGTATTTAGTGATTTTCTCTTTGAGATAAGCTTCATTTTATTAAGAAGGTTGTGGCCTATGTTGACTTACAATTGTAATATTTATGTTCTTCTTTTAAATTAATCCGTTTTAATACAATTTTTATATAATCTGAAATAGATTATTAAATTGTTATAAAACTTAATTTAATTCAAAGTCATACATTTATTTAAGTTATCTAAATATTACCATTGAGTATTACATTTTTATTTTTTTGTTGTATTAAAATAATTTATTTCACGGATCTCATATAAAAATTCATACAATTAATAGTAATTAAAAAAACGCGATCACTCATTTTTTATTGATAAGAAACTCGTGCTAATTAGAAACACATATTTAACCTGACCCCAAAAAAAAAAACAAGAGTTTAACCTTTCTACGCGTTGTCTTAATAATATACTCAATCAGTATAACGAGTTTAGTATACATTTTATACTTTAAAATATCAAATATATACTACAAAGTATAATTTTTATACTCTAAAGATTCAATTGTGTATTTATACGAACCTACATCGAAAATTCGATAACAAATCGCGTTAGCTGTAATTTAGTGCTTTTCTGTTTGTCGTGTTAGTGATTATTATGAAATATTGGTGCAGATGAGTATAAAATGTATACTTTCGTAGTATTTAATTAATAAGCATCTTATCAAGAAATTTTTCATACTCAAGAGTATAGAATTCATGTAACAATCGTACAATCGTTCTATGATGATTTTTTTTGGGTGTGTGTATTTGTAGGTGTTTTTATTTTTTCTTCATAGATTAACATTTCCTCCTAATTTTAATTGTCCTTAGGTAAAATACCTAGCCACGTTCCACACATTTTTGTATTTTCTTTAAGTGTAAACATCATCGAAGCCGTCACACGTCGCAGTGCAGGCATAAAAAGAGTGCCCAACCGAGTGCGCAGCATAATCAAACGGTGTGTGTGTGTGGGCCATAATAATGTTGACAATCATCCCAGTTGTCCGAGATGGCTTTGGGTACCGTCTTAGTCCTGCTGCTGGTACGGGTCCTGCCCCTAAGCACTGATTATGCCGAGATGAACTCCAGCCCCATGGCCATGACAATTTACCGATTGTCATTGCCGTGTCTATAAATTTCATTTGACAAAATGCCGGGCACTCAGCACCACTTCCCCTTGGAATCTCCCGGCTGCCCGGCTCATCCACTCTTGACATCCACTCAAGCTGCCAGCGTTTCACTCGTGTCTGGCCTGGGGCTTAGAATACTCTCGTACTACCAATAACGGAAAGAAGCTGGGGGAGACTTTCGGTCGCCGGCGATTTGCATCAGAATTTCATAATTATTGTTTAATCTGCACTTGAACAAAAGCCCCAAAAATGTAGCAGACTTTAGCAAGGGGAATGTGATTCGGAGTTGGTATTGCTATCTGATTGGTTGTGAGACAAAAGGGCAATAATATATATAAAATATAACATTCTAGAGGGATTATTCGTGATTTAAAAAAGAATAAAAAACATTCTTGCAGATGAAAACATTCTCCATAAGAATATATATTTCTTTAAATTAACCCATTCACAAATTTCACCTAATTTTCTATTTACCAAATTCGAAAACAAACTACATTGGGATTTAGGTCCCGAAATATGTAAAATTAATTGCGGAGAACTTAATATGGATTTGATTTTTGTAAAATCCCAAAGAGAAAAGAGCAGCCTTTTATTCAGCTACCTGAATATCTGCTTACCACATTCTGAATTGAGGATGCATTTCTAAGGTCATCACACATAGAATTCAACACAAAATTCGATCACCCCATTACTCAAAGAGCCACTGGAATATTATAACAATTATACTTACAAAATTGTTCATTTTAATTCTTGCTTTCATGTTAAAGAAATTTAAAAGTTGCACTAAAATATTTTCCTTTGGTAGATTCAAATTTCGTTATTTTTTTCGATCGTTTTGCATGTGCCGAAATAAGTGGAAACTTGACACTTCCTGCTGGCCGAGAATTAAGCTAGAAAATAAATAAATAAGAAACGGAAAAAGTCAAATGAAAATGGCCACTCGATGGGCGATCGTCATCGTCGGCTTGGGCAAAGGGGCAAAGCAAATAAAGACCGAATTCGACAAAAGTTCTTGCGCAATCCGGCGGTCGATCGAGTGGCTTCGTCTCATTACATAAACCCCAGAGACGACCCATATCGGCGAGGAGAGGAGTAGGCGGAGCGGAGGAGGTTCGAGTTCTTGGTAGGGCAGGAAATTCATATAATCAAAATAAAAATAATAAATTCAAGACCAGAATCTGAAAAAGACCGCCGCAGCCGCCGCCGAAACAGAATCAAATCAGAAATGCAATCAAAATAAACAAACTTGAGGACCTAAACTTTTATTAATGAACATTTACAAGCCGAGCGGGCTCAGAGAGGACCATACTGATCGAGATGGAGATGTGGATCCCAGTTGAATCGACACTTTACCGAATTACGCCGTCTGGACCTCCGGCAGATGGCGATTGCCTCTGATCTTGGAGTCGATCTCCATGTTGATGATTGTAACCCAATGCCGCAGCTCTGCTCCTGCATGCGCCATTACGCGACCAGTGTTTGTTGACATTTTTCTCCTCTGCTCCACGGAGCCTTTTCAGTGTTTATTTTGGTTCGCAAACTGTTGCTGGCGGTGGTCCCTCGCCGTTGGAAGCCGATTTATCCATGCCGACAGACCACACACCCACGGGCACTTCTTCGAAATCAACCGGGGGATGCCGATCCTCGCTTGAATCTAGGGTGAAAGCGGAGACTTACATTCAGTCTTCTTAGCTTAGAAACTAAACAATTCTGTTTGGATGACTGTGATCTATTTGAAATATTGAAGGAAACGTTTTAAGCTCACCATAGCCTTCAAATAAATTAAGGGTGGAAACATTAAAAGATTTATTTCCAGTTGAATAGAAATATGTTACTGTCAAAATACAATCGAATTTCAATTGGCGAATTCTCTTGAACTCTTGTTAGGTTTAACCTTTAAAAAATGCAGTACATCTAGACGTTTATGAAACCAATTTTTCATCGTTAATCATCGTTTTGCTCTAGCGTTGATTGGATTTTCTACTTATCCTTAAAATATATTTATTGTTTCATTTTAAGCTATATTTAATCCTTTTTTCGATTGAGCCAACCATAGAATATCCGGTTCTCAATTCATACCATGTTTTTAGAGCCTTGCAAAAGATTTTAGTTTGAAGAAGATATTCCTGATCCTATAAAATATATTGATTCCTAATAAGCGCATAGCCATGTCGCCTATTTGTCAACCCCTTTCTACGCAGACTAGTCACTAGTATTAAGGCAAAAAGACGTGATCCGAAATGTAAGTCAAATCGGCTAATAAACATGGGAACTTTTAGACAGTAAAGTTCTTCTATCTCCTCCTCGCTTACGCTCCCATTCAGTCTAAACTAATTTATGTTTTTATTTCTTGTTTCTTAAAATTTCTACGTTCCTTTTAGATCTTTTATTTCTAGAGTCCTTTTTCAAAATAGCTTGTAAAATAAAAACTATTTTAAGGGCTCTTAAATATCCAAAGTTTTTAAAACAATTTAAAGGAGCAACACAAGCCATGAGCTCTATGGACATACTGAATCATTTAAATGTCAGTCTAGCTTTAGAAATATCCTTGATGATCTTAAAGTATGTCACACTATTTAAATAGACATTTAAAATTTCAAGCGTTAGCAATTTTCTTGATAATCTTAAAGTATGTCACACTATTTGAAGAGACATTTAAAAATTCATGATCTCATGCATATAAAGTCCATCCAGTCTGTTTGCTGTAAAAGAAGTATTTTCTAAAATAAAAGATCAGCATTTTACTTTAATTTTAGATTTATTTATTACTAAATTGTTTTATGCACACTTATCGACTACTCACAATTGTTATTAGTTATTAATTATCTTAAATCCTTTGTCTTCACTTTTCGGATCCGCCTTTCTGATTTTACAAAACGAGATTTGAATCTTTTCGAGAATGTCTTAAAGTATACAGAATCGGCTCTTTAGCTTATTAATATTTGTATATGCGGTTGTGTGTATTTACATATGCCATTATCGTTCTCTTTAGGTGCTTATTACATTTTATAGGACTTGTTTGTTTAGTTTACTTCAGTAGAGTTTTGCTCTTTACACAACATCGTTTGCTCATTTCATTTATCTGCAGTATTTAAACATAATACAACCTTTAGTTTTAGTAATTTTATTGCTTACTGAGGAGTGGAATCGGGCTTAAACGGAAACGAAAACACGCCTCTAAGAACAACGCTGCGTGCAACTATTGCTTCTATGATATTATTATTATTCGCGCTTAAAACTAGAAGAGAAACTAAGTCTAGAACTAATCAACAAATAAGCGTGTGTTACTAACTCGTAATTTGTATTAATGTAGCGATCGATAATCAGAAGCTGCAAGTTTGATTTTCATTTCTTTTGTTTTTGTTTCTTTGCTTTATACAATGTTTGTTCTTTATACATACGCGTTCGAATTAGTTTTATTTATAATCAATTTTTGCCTTAGTCAGACTGATAATCAGCAATAGTTCCTCCTTTCTACCTATATTAATCTCTGGCGATCACTTTCAAAGTTCGCGAACGTAAATTCAATTGAAATTTATTGTCACAATCAAAGTTAAAGAGAATTTAAATGCGCGGAAAACCCTTTAATGCGGTAAATAATTCCTTGAAATTGTTTAATTAGTGAAAAATATTACTTGGAATTTCTGGATGAAGTTCGTTGGGTGAATTTAAAATTCAAACAGTTTCTTAATATAGTTAAATTGATTTAATAAATATCAACAGTGGTGGTAATGGGAATGCATTGCTTAGAAACATCAAAAGTGGACAAAAGTTCCTAGAAATACACCTTACTCCGTGTGAGGAAATGTATGAAATATTTTTGAACTTATTTTTAAGTTTTAAATAATAATAATTCCTTTTCGAAAGATTCTTAAGTTTATGTTCTGTTGCTGTTCTTGGAAAACATTACTTGGTTTGGAAACTAAAACCCTTTAGCCAACGATATTGAAAAGTATTTTCTTTCAGACAATTTTCTTAGAACTATTCCTTATCTGATGAACCACTAGAAGCCCCAGAAATACCCCCTTTGGGGAAATACCTTACACCCGTAACGCTCGTCGCTTAGTTGACCAACTGCTGGGGGTTCCACTGCGGACCCCGGTGCTGAAGATGGAGCTGGTGGTGCTGCGATGTCGACGCGGATGCGGATGCGGAGGAGCTGGTGCCGCTGGCCGCCGCCAGCTGGCGTCAGAGGTAGAACTCCGGCGAGTTCTGGCTGTCTCCGGCTCCTGCTCCACCTCCTCCGTTGCCACCCACGCGCTGCAGACGCTGCATGAGGGCGTCCCGCTCCTGGCACACCCGCGAGTACTCCAGCTTGAGGCGATGCAGATCCTGGTTGAGCTGCCTGTTGGCCTTCTCCAGTTCGTGGCGCTGGTGCAGTCGCTTGGAGCGGCAGTTCTGGGCGTAGCCGCGGTTCTTCAGGGTGCGGCGCTTCTGCTTCAGACGCACCACCTCCTCCCGGGGGCAGCCGTGGAGCCGCTTGTTCAGTTCCCGCACCGTCAGCGTGGTCAGCATGTCGTCGTTGATGCAGTCCTCCAGGGTGGCCGTGCTGTAGGCCCCGGAGCACGTTCGGGGCGACATGTTGGTCGAGGATCTCGTGGAGCTGGCAGAGAGCGGGCGGCAGGGCTGGAGGGCGGCCCGGGTGATCACGCATCCGGATCCGCCGCCGACGCTGCCAGGGCCGCCGCTGCCTCCTCCTCCCCCGCCGCCGCCCCCGCTGCTGCTGCCACTCCCATTGCTGGGCACCTGCGGCAGGCAGGTGGGCGTCACCGATCCCGATCCGAGCGCCCCGCAGTAGGAGTTCGCGTGGGAGTGCATGTTGATGGGCGTCAGCTCCAGGTTGTGGAAGTGGTGGTGGTGCGGGTACTTGGCCTGCTGCAGGTGCGGATGCGGATGCGGGTGGCCTCCGTGGCCGTGCGGATGGTGCTGGGCCTGCATCAGCGGCTGTCCGTGGTGGTGGTGATGGGCCGCCGCCGCCTGAAGGGCGTAGTCCCGCTGCCGATCCCACTCCTCCGCCTCCTCCTGGGAGCCGGGATAGGCCAGGGGGCGAAGGTCCAGCGGCTGCTGCTCCGCCCGAATGGAGTTTGTCAGCCACATCATGTCGTGGCTCAGTCCGGCGCTCACAGCCGCCGCTCCGGAGGCAGCGGCCGCGGCGGAGGCGGCAACAGAGGCGGATGCGGAGCCACCCGGAGTCCGGGCGCCGTAGTGGTGGGCATAGGTCTGGGCCGGGCAGCTGCTGCTGCCCGTGGGCGAGCCCACGACAGGCGGCGTCTCCGGCGGCGTGGAGGGCACCCCGCCAGGAACCGCCGCTCCTGCTGCTCCCGAGGATGTATTCACCAGAATGGCCTGTCCGGGCAGCGGTCCGTATTGCTCGGGCGGCGGCGAGAGCGGCTGCAGCCGTCGCTCGTCCATGTGCCACTGGTGGTGGCCCGAGAAGGAGCGCAGCTTGATGTGCGGCGCCGGCGAGACTTCCACGGCTCCGGCGGGCTCTGGCCCGGCCGAAAGGGGCAGCGCTTCCGGCCCCTCGTCCGGATTGGTGGGCTCTCCGTGGATCGTTGTCCACTTGACCGCCACCGGCTGCGGCGGACTGTGATCCTCGCGCTTCACGTGACCAATGGGGGCCACCGGGGGTCCGCCGTTGGCGGCAGCTGCTCCGTTTCCAGGGGCACCGCCCACCTCCAAGTGGTGCAGATCGAATTCCTGCACGTACGTGTCGTTTATGGTGGGATCTTCCATTTTCATTGGATCGACCAGGACCAGGACCGGAGAGGGTCGGTTACGGGTCTCACATGCAAGGTTGGGTGTTGAGTGACGGACGTTGATGGGAGATCGGGTTCAGGGGTCGCGGGCACTGAGTTTCCTCCGACTTTGGGGTTACCTTCCTGGCAGAGACCAAGTGTAGTTTCTTTTATTTAAATTAATTTAATTTAATTAAATATCAGTTGGAACTTTGCTTGAGTTATAGGAATTACGAATCATTACTTTTATATTTATTCAGAATAGAGTTATATTTTTATTATTTATTATATTGTTTGATTATATTTCGTTTTTGATTATTTTTATAGGAAGCTTTGCAAGCCCAAGATTCCGTTTATTCGATTTGTAGTAGTTTTTGGATAGGTTTCCCTTTAATTAACTTTGTTTGCAGCTATATTTGGTAGCTCTTTTTCTAATTTTAATTCAATCTTAAGATCACTTTCCGCACTTTCTCTAGGGCATTATCAATAGGCTCGCTCTCGCTCTATCTCTCCCCTTCTCGCTCACTGTGGTCGCGAACGCGTATTCGCCGCTCGCTGCGTCCAATTTCAAAGAGTTAACGGTGGCGACTGAACTCCGGATCCGGCTTTGCTGCTGGCGCACTGGCTGACTGGATGGCTGGATGACTGGATGGCCGAAGCCGAAGCTCCTGGCAGAATGGCAGCGACGCGCGCATCGCCCCGACACACTCACCCACTCACCCACACAGCCACAGCGACGTGCCGAAAAAACCGACCAACACAACAACAACGAGCCCAAGCTCGAACGCCATTCGCTGATGGCTTTTTTCTCTGGGGGCTCCTGCTGGAAGTTGAATTGGAAGGCACTTGTCGAGAGAGCCCAGCACCCGTTCGTGCTCACGTTGTTGTTGCTGTTGCCGCTGCTGCTCGCTTGCCGGCAACGGCTCTCTCGCGGAAAACAACAAAAGTCAAGCCGAGAAAGCTTCGCACTCCGCTGCACTGCACAGTGGAACGAATAGTTGGGGTCGCACAGTATTGTGGAAGTGCATTATTGTAGGTAAAAGCTGTGACAGTCGAAATTAACTCTTTCCGGCCATAAGGATTCATGTGTTTATTCATTATCTGAAGGATGTTGTTATATAATGTCGACGGTTTCTACTCGGTTCGTAGAAATGTTGCATTTATTTTAATTTATTGGTTTTTTCATTAAAGTCCTAAAGCTACAGTATTGCTTCACTAATAAGAATCCTTACTTAAAATTGCCTTATCATATCCTCCTTTTTCCCGTATATATTTGAAAATTGTCATAATCTAGAAAGGAAGTTAACTTCGGTAAGCCGAAGTTTGTATACCCTTGCAGTCTGCAATTAGATCATTGAAAATCGATTAATTTTGTTAAAGTAATGACAACATATTCTCGATTCTAGAAAAGGTTTCTCAGTAAAACGCTTTTTCTTTTTACACATTTTAAACAGATTAAATCTGTGTTACTATGGGCATTCCACTATAGAGTCCAACCGCAGAGTCCAGAATAGGGTTAACTAACGAAATTTAAAAAGTTTCCGTTACATAGGGGATATACAAAAACATTTTGGACAACCTTTTATTATAACTAAGCAGATTTCTAGCTTTTTTCACCAAGCATGAAATTTCATCTGTAAACTCAAGTTTAGGATCTAGGCTGACACCCAAATTGTCAAGAAAAGGAATTCTTTCCAAAGAGCAGTTTATCATATAAGTAAAATCGATTCTGGCTAAAATATTTTTTTTTAATTGTTATGAGCATGTAAAAGTTGACAGGAATTACGATTTTGAAAACTTTCTTCAAAGAAGTAAATCAATCACAGTCGAGTGATACCCGGCATTTTGTGCATTTTATTGATTTTAAGATAAATGAGTGCGAGAGAGATTGAGATACAAGGTTCTAAGTTTATTTAATAACTCTCATGTTTGTCATCCGATTTATGTCAGAGTATGTCCGCATTACATATATGTTTACCTTTTATTGATAGTTGTTCACATATCTAGTCATTTTGGTGTGTCCGGATACCATAAATGCTGTTCAAGAATATATGTATTTTACTGTTTCCTACTTTTCGGTGATTTCCTAAATTTATAATGAGCTCCAGAGGTTATGAGAACCTTATTTTCTTTGTACACCCTTTGGGTTACATTTAAAGTTTAAACCAACATTCCGTTGCCCACTGTGCAGGAGCACAAAGTTATGCTGCGATTCCCCTCTCGCCTATCCGCTCTCCCCCCCGCCGCTGGGGTCTCGTTTCGGTGGTGGAATTACTGTCGTCGTTGTTGTTCAGTTCGGCTCGGTTTGGCAGAGCTCTTGAAGTAGGCGTTTTTGAATTGCCATGGAGCGCATAAAAAATGGCACAGCCACAAGCGAACTCATAGATGCCCGGACGGATACACAGATACACCTTATGCTGTTGTCGGCTCCGCCCACTTGCCCACTGTGTGTGTGCGTGTGTGAGCTGGTGTGCGAGTGAATATTTATGAGCAACTACCACGGAAATTCCTACATAGCCAAGCTTCCAGTCTCGTTTGGCTGGCCATCGCTGGGGGAAGTTGGAAAGTTGGCGCTGGAGCTGGAGTGAAGTGGAGTGGAGTGAAGGAGTGGAAGACAGCCTGTGTGGCCTCGTCCACTGTTCCATTTTCCAGTGCATAAGTCAATGCGAGATGTTTTAGCTGAGATAAGTCGCTCGATTTGTTTTGGCTCGTATATAATACTCGCCGGCCTGCCTGCCTGCCTGCCCGTCTGTCTGTGGGTCTGTGGATGTATCTGTGTGTTTGCTCTGAGCAAAGGATTCCTCGATGCACAGGTGCACCTATGTAGTTGCTGAGCCAGCAGAAATGGACACGGACCCGCCGTTCCCATCTTGGAAGGGGCCAGGGAATGGATTTGGGGCTTCCCTTGGTTTATTTTAATTTGGCTTCCTTTTGTTCGGATCTTTTTTTGTTTTGTGCAAATGTTTTGGCTTCGTTAGCCAAACAGATTTCTCTGATGTAATATTTCTGCGAGATGTGTACAGATGTATGTTTGAGCGGACATCGGACGACGTCTTCCTTGTTTGTGCAACAAGTTATATAAACATATATTTTGGCAATATGGGCCAGCAATGGCCAATATAACTTTCAGATTTCTGGAATCATAAATATTAAAGATGCCAGGCTTTTACGGCACAGATTACAAAGAATGTTCTCTTAAATCCTATATTTTTACATTCATTTTGGGATATACCTTTGCAGAAGAAATTATGATTTTAGTTAGAAGTTTGAAACGCAGTAAAGGAGACATATGCGACTCTATACGGTATTTGTAATTTTGATCAGTATTAACAGCCGAGTCGATCTAGCCATTTACGTCTGTCTAATTCTACACAAACTAGTCTCTCAATGTAAGAGTTATTCTGAATGAAACTCTGCAGATTGTCTTATGGGTGTCCTATGATAGCTTATTTCTATTAATGATTGAGAAATTTGTAAAAAACAATTATATCGATAACAGTTGCCAGTATCAACTTATTTATATCTTTACATCCCATTTTAGTAATTTCTATATCTGCAAAGACTTCGTATAAACATCGACTTGCCGAAGTTAACTTCCTTTCTTGTTTAGTCATAGAGTTAATACAATTTAAAATTGCGTTAATAAGCCAGGCCGTAAATATATTTATAACTTGGTTTTAAATGTGGCAGAAATGCTAAATCATTTTTTTTTCTCCATCTTGACTTACATATGTAAATAAATACAAAGAACCAAATATTTGTATTACAGTTTTTAAAGTGCAGGCAAACTTTGACATTTAAATTAATTTTTTTTACAAATAGGCGGAGTTAAAAGAATTTAAAGAATTTTTTAGGGCTTTAAAGCTAAATACCAAATTACAAATTAATAAATTTAGCAAATAGATTTAACATGACATTAAATAAAGCAAAATATTAGGTATAATCAATTTAGTGTTTATAATCTCGAAACTACCAAAGAATTAAGGGGTTATGAATATTTAATTCTTAGTTAGGTTTTTGAATAATTGAAAATGAATATTCTTGTTCTTTTAAATATATCAAATAATCTAGTCACGTGATACTGAATAATAAATTTAAAAAGTTCTTTACAATGACGATTATAATGATATTTTAAAGTAATGTATCGAATCATTGTTTTTTACCATTAATAATAAGGCTTAACTATAGTTAAGCTTACTCCGGGGAAACGAAATTTAAATGTGACTATTTTAAAATAGAAAATAATATTTTTTTTTTCACTTATATATGAATAGTTGATGGCCCTGGCAGCTAGTACTATAAGTCTATTTGTGAGTCTTAGTTTTATAAATAATTCTAACATCATATACAAACGAGAAAGAAAGCTAACTTCGGTAAACCGAAGTTGGTATACCCTTGCAGTCTGCAATTGGATCATTGAAAATCGACCCATTTAAGTAATGTTGAAAAAACATCGTATTTTGTACATTTTACATTTTACATGTAGAATTTTACATTTTCATATAAATCGACCGATCGCTTCTATGGCAGCTATATGATATAGTGGTCCGATTTTAATGAAATGAAAACCGTAATTCTAGAACCATAAAAAACTGCTATATCTCAAAATTCATAGAAATACGTTGAAAAACAGAGAAGTTAAAATTTTTTTTACATTAATTTCACCATCA
>VNJZ01009596.1:0-16387 GCA_008042795.1 Drosophila asahinai | reverse complement strand
GCATGAAAAAAATTCATGCATGAAAAAATTTCATGCATGAAAAATTTTCATGCATGAAAAAATTTCATGCATGAAAAATTTTCATGCATGAAAAAAATTCATGCATGAAAAATTTTCATGCATGAAAAATTTTCATGCATGAAAAAAATTCATGCATGAAAAAAATTCATGCATGAAAAAAAATTCATGCATGAAAAATTTTCATGCATGAAAAATTTTCATGCATGAAAAATTTTCATGCATGAAAAAAATTCATGCATGAAAAAAATTCATGCATGAAAAAAAATTCATGCATGAAAAATTTTCATGCATGAAAAAAATTCATGCATGAAAAAAATTCATGCATGAAAAATTTTCATGCATGAAAAAAATTCATGCATGAAAAAAATGCATGCATGAAAATAATTGACTGGTGATTTTTTTTTTAATATTTCTTGATAATGTACCTTGTACGACTCCAAAATATTGGGTAGTTTTCTTTTTAATTTAATTTGAATCACTGTCACACACGACACTTTCTTCCATCATAATTTTGTATGTCGTTTTTGAACCTTTTGAGAAATTAGACCTGCGTATGAAGTTCATAAATGATTTTTAGTATTTTCAAAATATATTTTTTTCAACTTTAGTTACAAACAATTAAAAACATCATAAAAAAGTAAAAAATACAACGGTGTATTTATTTAAAATCATCTACATTAGAAAAAATTATATTTTTATTTATATAAAAACAAATAAAACTGAAATATAAATATTTAAGTGTTCAACGTTTTGGCTAAGGTTTGACCTTTCTGGAGAATGCCCTCCCGAAAAACAACTCCCCCTTAATTTTCCATTAGCATTTTATAATGTTTATTTCAATTTGTATTAAGTAATAGTGTCTAAATACTTAGGTGATTAACACAGTTCCGAAACTAATACATATTCCGTGTGGTTGTTTGGGGTTGCTTGCATGGGTAAACTCCGCTCGTGACTTAAAACAATAATATATTTAATCGACAAATTGTAACGCAATGGAACGATCGCTGGGTGATCGTTGTTAGCTTTGATTTTATGCTATATTCATATAGACAGCCATAAGACCATAAGACGGGTGAATCGAGGCAAAATCGGGATGCCAACAAATTTAAGTACAGCACAATCAATATTAGAGCTACATTAGATATTAGATGGTTATTAACTACAGCTACAGTTTGAGCCAATATCAGAGACGACACCGAGATGCGAATGAGAGTTGAAAAAACACGTTTAACTGACTATTGGCCCTGGGCTATTCCTGCTGGCCATTTGCATTCTCAAAATGTTCTTGCTGTGCGCTGCTGCTGGTCGAGGGCTTTGGTGAACTTGGATGCGGCGGCGTGGGCGTGCGCAGGGCTCGCTCAAAGTCGGCGGCCAAGTCATCATCATCGCCATCCTGCTGCCAGTTGTCCAACGCCGCATCCACATCGAATTCGGGAAATTGTAGAGTTTCCCCCGTCACATCCACCAAACGAGATCGCAATCGCTGCGAGATCTCCTCCAGCTCCGTGTACTTACGCTTGATGGCCTGACCCAACTGCAGGTGACTCAGTTCCATGGACTTTTCGAACTGATCAATCACGGTGTCCACACTGGGTGGGATGGGCTCCACATGCGCCTCAATGCCGCCCGTCACGCGGCCATTAAAGTCAACAATGTTGTGCCAGCCGCCGGGAAAGCCGCCGCCCGGTTGCTTCTGATTGAGATTCAGGGCAGCGAATCCTATAATGGCATCCTCGTGGGGCGTGGGCTCAGTGGTGCCGTTGGGGCTAACAATCGCCTTCTTCCAGAGCTTCAGGATGAAGAGTTTCTGGGGCTGCAAGAGGGAAATATATTCCTATTCCGATTCACTTCCAACTCTACTCACATTGCTCCTGTAATCGCGACTCACGTCCACCCGAAACTTGCTCAGCCATTGGGGCTTCGTGGATCTCTCCACAATGGGCGTGGCATAGACCAGTCCCTCGTGCGACTTGTACGTTTGACTGTTGCAGCTGGCTGCCTGGAAGGTCACATAGGTGTTGGGCGGCTCGTTGGGCGGGAATCGCTTGGCGGCCGCCTGACGCTTGCCCTGCTTCTTGGACTTGCCATAGCCGGGATTGAGGGGCAATCCAGCCGCTCCCACGATGCGCAGCTGAAAACTGAAGTTGTTGGACGCCAGTGGAGGTGCCGGCGGCGGCGGCATCACTGGCGTTGAGCTGCTGGGCGTTGGTGCCGAGATGGCATGCTGCAGCATGTCCAGCAGATCAGTGGTGGTGGCCAGAGCCGGCAAATGATTGTTGTCCTGGTCAAAGCCGCGCTGCTGCTTCAGTTGGGCAATCTGCGACTCACTGCCTATGGCCAGGAGCACCTTGAGCTCACCCATTGGTGACTGCGTTTCGGCACTCAAAATCGGTGCCCAGCCATCAATGGATATCACTGGCAGCTGAAAGAGCAGGATAATTAATTAATTGAAATATGGAAACCATGACTAGGAGAGTCACACCTTTCCCTTGCACAGGTGATTGGTGATGCTGGCATCCCGGTAGGCGATGTAGAACTGGTGGAGTGGCAACCGCACCACACCGCCCAGCGGACGCAGCTCCAGGAGCAGCTGCTGGCGCTCGACACTCTGCAGGAATCGCTCGTCGTTGATCACAGCGAACTGCTCTTGGAGCGGATCATCGCTGATCTTGACAAGCAGCGGCTGCTCCTGCCAGAAGGGCTGCAGACTTAGCTCCTGGCAGGTGGCCTGATCCGCCGCCGATAATTGACGCAGCTCGCCGGCATATATGTAGCCACGGAGGAGACGCACTTTATTGGTCTCCGCCATGAAATTCATGCACTCCAATTTAGCTTGGTTGTTGTTGGTGCTAGTATTGGTGCCTTCGGGAGGTGGGGGCGGCGGCAAGGGCGGCGGCTGCGGGGGTGTCGAGACGGCCTTCGAGTTGCAGTTAACTGGAAATGATATGGGAGAAAGCAGGAGGGGATTAGTAGAATTAGTGGTAGAAGCACGGCGAAAACAGTTCAAAGTGTTTCCTTGGACCTTGCACCCTTGGTAATTAAGTTAAAGTAAGCTTGAAGATCTGAATCAGCCTCAATCTTCGATCAGGCGGCGTCTTATCATCCCGCCTTGGCGACCGGATCCGAATAGCGAATCAAGCGAAGCGATAGATTGCGCCAGCAAGCGGGTGAAACCGGGTCGAATTGGTTACAGCACGTGTACGGGAAGCGGACAACTGGATTCAAGTTGGCCAAAAATAGCTAATAGGCTCAACTGGATCTCACTTCTGGGATGATTTCGGGCAAACAAAGCTAATAAACTTCAAAAATAAAAATTTAAAGTTATGGAATAATTAAAAAGTGTAGTAAATAAATATTTCTAAGAAAATTATGTCTTTACTTAAACTTGAGCTTATTTTCTTCCTATCTTTTGAAAAAATATACTTTTAGAATCTTAGATCTTTAACCCTAAAGTTGACTAATAAATTAGGGAATAAAAAGTATTGAAAAATAAAAAAGCATACCTACAACAGAGTTTCTTGAACATAACCTTAGATAACTGACATTATCTAAAATAAATCTTTAATTTTTAATGGAAAAGTTACTCTCCTAAATCCTCAGATCTAACCCCTTACGTTCTAATTATTTTATATTCATTTATAAAAGGAAATAACTATTAGAAGTAACGCCTGATTTGAAAGCTAACACATTCACAAGTTCAATTGAAAGTTGAAAACACTTTCTTAATATTGTAATGGAAATACTTATCGAATATTATTATTTTTTTAAAATACTTTATTACTTTCTATTATTTCTAAGGCTACACCAACCCATGCGTCATGCTAATAAATTTAAGCTAGAAAAGAATGCAATGTTTCGACACGCAAAAATCGATTTAAAATCGGTTAATATAAATTCCAGCTGATTTGAATAATAATCGAAGTCTTCCATGGTTTTGTATGGAAAAATTGATTTTAAATCGATTAACACCGATTACCAGCTGATTTAGAAAACAATCCAAATCTACAATGTTTTCGATATGTAAAAATCGATATTAAATCGATAGACATCGATGCTTTTCCAGCTTTATATTAAACAAAAGGCTGTTGGAAAACCAAAAATGTAAAGGAAGAACATAAAAAACACGTAAAAGATTTTTGTTTTTGTTTGTTTTGTTGTTGTTTTGTTTTTTGATTTCTATTTTGTTTTGAAAATGAAAAGTATTTATTAACAAAAGGATGATGGATGCTTGCAGCAGTTGGAAAACGACAATCGAGAATAACATATAGAGCAAGTGCAGGAGGCGTGGGCGTGGTTGTGCTTGTGTTTGTGGGCGGCACTTGTGGACTTGGTATTGGTTCTGTTGTTGTTGTGGTTGTTGGTTTTGTTGGTGAAAATAGTTGTTGTATTCGTAGAATTCGTGGTGGTTGTATTTGTCGTGTGGTTCAGCTGGTTGTATCATTTGTACTCGATTTGGGGGCCCAAGAATCAATGGTTCTTGCGATTGGCAACCACACGACATTAGTCATATATATTCACCTGCTGCCTTGTTTCCACTTTCGTTCTTTTGTTGCTGCTGCTGCTCCTGGCCTCCGTTTCCGCTTCCATTTGCGTTCTGCAGCAGACTGATCTTCACATAGACGCTACCGAGATGGACATCGCGACGCTTGATGGCAATGCACTTGCACTGTTCGAGCAGCGACGCCTTGTAGAGCTCCCGGAGCTCTAGACGTCCCATGCCGAGCATTTCGTTGAGACAGGTGCCCGGTTCGCGCCACCAAACCGTAATGTCCACATGACCGGCGACCAAGTTCCATTCCTTCATCTCCACCGCCCTCTGAGCGCTCTGCCCGAAGCGGGTGCACTGCGTCAGGCTCTGGAACTTCTCCGACTCGAACTGCATGATGTGGAACATCGGGTAGCGAGGCACTTTCCGGATCAAGTCGCCGGACAGTTGGCATTCCACGGTGAAAATGGGTCGCACTTCGTTCTGAACCAATTCCATGCGCTGCGTGCCCTCCGGCTGCAGAGTAAGTGCCTCCAAATCGAGCTTCAAGGCATTGCAGCTTCGGAATATTTCAGGCGTGATCACGAGCTCCTCCTCAGAGTCCTCCGCGGTTTGCTCTGTCTCGGATTCCGGCCACAGGACTACCTGCTCCTGCTGATGTTTCTTCTTCAGCGGATCGCCAGAGGCGGCGGTGGCGAATAGAGCCACCAGGTCTGCGTCCAACTTCTTCATGGCCTCCATTAGCTCGACGTTGCTGGTGGTGCCTGCAATGGATTAAGCATTCACAATATTAATTTAAAATTGAAAATATTCACATGTCTTGCTATTTACAGGTTATTTTGGGTAGAGGAAGTAGCGGTCTGATCTCCGCGACGTGGGCTTTCGAAATGACTGCTTGGGAGATTCCGAAAAAAAAAGCCGGCAGAAAGAGGAGTACGAAAAGCAAAGACCGAGAAGAGAAGCCGGAGAACACGGAGCAGAGAGACTGGGGCCCCCGGTAATCGCGTTTTACGCTTTGCTTTGGCCACTTCTCTCTCTCCGGCTCTCTCACGTGTTCGGCGGCCTATTACTCTATCACATGGGATTGGGGCTTTTTTTTTGGTAAAAGATGCAGATTGAATACCCTAACTTAAGTTATGGCAGGACATTTAATTTGATAAAGTGATAAAGTTAAGATAAGTTATTTTTAAGGGGTTTCAATTAAATATTATAAACCGAATTATGTATGTATTAATAACGCCCTTAAAGGTATAGCATTAGTAGTCTTTAAGTTATCCTACGACCTGAACATAAGGAAATCCCTCCTTACCCATTGAATGCAATCCTGAAAATATATTTTATAATATATATTATAAATTATAAAAATTCCCTTAAATTTATTTTTTTTCCTGATTATGAATTTGTCATTTTCTAGTCTAATAAATAGTAAATTCTGAAAGTTTGAGTTGAGTTTTGAGTTTGATAATAAACATGGGAATTATTAGGCAATAAAGTTGCAATATTCTATATCCTTATAGATTATACATTCACATTCGAGTCTCAAACCATGGTTTTTAACTGGGGCGATCTAATTTTTGAGCTATTTTTAAAACTTTAATTTGTAAAGTTTGGAAAGGTTATGCAAGAACCGTTTTATTTTTTTCTGAGTATAACCTATAATTCTTGTTAAAAGCCAGTAAGCTCTTTCAAAGCGTATTCAGACTTCACTCTCGCCATTCTTCAAGCGCTTTAGCATAAGAAAAAAAAAAGAACCGAAGCCAGACCTAAATATAAATTTTGCATAAATATGTGCCTGACATTGGCAAAGTTCAGTGACAAGAGGAACTAAAATTTCCAACAAACCCGAGGACGTTAGCCACTTTTAAGAATCTTTCTTAATAAAAAGGTCAAAACGTTATCGGTCAGCGGGGAAAATCTTCTCCCGATTTCTCCGCCTGGTAACGCGCAAATAATTCGATTCGTTTCCCAGATAATTGATAAGAGACGGAAGAGGCGGTCATCAGGTTCAATGACATAACTGGATGTTTCATGGGCGGATTGCGTACAGTTGCAGCCATCGTAGGATTAGTCAGTGAATGGCTTCCAACGTGTGTGTGCAACAAAATATATTCCATTTGTTTTCATCGCACATTCGCGCTGCTGCTAATTAAAACCCATAGAAATTTACATAGTAAACGGGAGAGAGTGGGACAGCCATCTTATCAAGGCAAGGCTTATCGATTTCGACCCCTTAGTATCACCCCCAGTTTCAAGTGTTTTTTTTTCTCCCCGTGTAGCAACAAAGTTGCCATTCGCAATTCCCGATCCCCTCTTTTCTGAATCACGGAATAGTCTAGCGCCTGTTTTTGCGGGATTCGCATGAACATATGTTCGGCCATACATATTAATATGGCCGGGTGATAAGCCTGGCGCGGAGCTCTGGTCTCGCCGAGAATCGAATTTCAAGGCCAATGGCAGAAAACCCAGACGCAACCGGCAACGACTAAGAAAAACTGCAAACAGAAAAGAAAAACACAAAACATTTGACAGCCAGCAAAACGGGATACGAAAACCAAAAAGCTGAGCATGGAAACAAATATCGAGATAAAAGTTATGTGTCTCTGACAATGTTTGTGGACAGGGGCGGGTTGAATCCAAATAGAAGGGGGGATTATTAAAAACTTTTGTAGATATACTCTTAGCAAGGAGTTTATTTTTAGCCAGACAAATATATAACAAACATGTTATTTGCGTCAAACTTGTTTCAATTATCTTTTTAAATCATACTTTAATGAAAGGAAATTTGTATAAAATATTGAATACATTTTCTTCTTGAATTAAAAACTTGAAGCATTAAAGACAGTTTTGAGCTCAGAGCAGAACGTCTCACGTACATGATTGCATTGCTTGATATTTATAGGGTTGAAGGAACTTTATTCTGATATACATATATGATCATGATTCACGATCCCATAAAACACTGTATGATTAAAGATTTTGAGATCCATTGTTATGTAGCATTCTTTTATACACATTTTCAAAGGGGTTTAAAATAATACGAGCGTCCTACAGAAATCAGTTAAAAAGGTATTCAAAATATCTTACAAAATATTTTATTCGAAAGTCCTACAGAAATCGCTTAAAAAAGTGTTCAAAACAAATTAAAAAATGTTATAGTAAAAAAAAATTATATTATCTTGCATAATTTTGTAAGGGAATTAAAGACCTTATTGAATTCTGTGTCACCTGCGCTAGCGATAGCAAAAATTCTAAGTAGCCCTTATTTAATCGAGGTTCTAAAACCTAAACATATTCTATCCACACATCTCTTACTCTACTTCTCCCTCTGTTTAATTAATCCGCCCCTGCATATATGTTAAATAATATTTACCCAATTGACGCCACTGAGACTCGCGCTCCCCATTCTCCCCAGATTTTTGTTGTTTCTCTTTCAGAGAGTGAGAGAATTTTTTTCTTTTTTGCCTGCACGTGTTTCGTATATCACACTATTTTCTGATTTTTATGGCTCTCTTTCGTTTGGCTTTGCGTATATATTGGGGATTCGCCTTTTTCAAATGGAAAGTTTTCAGCGTTGTCCGGTGCTTTCAACAATACGAAATCGAAAATGTAAGAGAACCAGGAATATTGAAATGCCGAGTGATTGGTAAAAATAATATGGGACTTTGGTTTATTTCGGGCAACTGCAAGTGTCTTTAATAAATTATATTTTTGACCAATTAGTTTGAGACCGATGATTGGGACGGCAAGCAAAACAAACACAAAACGAGCCACTCTTACGTAAGAGTCAACAAACTGTTGTGAATTTTCCGCTTTTAAAAGACAGAAAAAAAAGAAGAGCAAATTCAAAGTTTATAAATAAATAACATGAAAATGCCAAGAAAAAGGAAAAACAAAAACCAAAATAAACAGATGCGCGGTCGTCGACTGAGAGGCTGCGGAAAAGTGGCTAATAAAATGACGACAATCGACGACATTAGCGTCTATATTTTAACCCACTAAAGTAGGTGTTTAAGTAAATGTTTTCTGATAAAGAGAAAAGTTTATATTATAGTAAACATCAATTAAAATGCAAAAAGGACCACACAACAGTTTAATAAGTTATGTAAAATCTACTAGCTGTATCCCTCTGCTGACTTAATGATTGTAATGAATATTTACATATATAAGTGTTTGCCGTATATTTTATTTTATAAATGTTTTAACATTATGTAAAGTTCGGTATTATTTATAGTTCATTTCAAAATTTTTATTTTATGTTATGTTATGTTTAATGGCCCTTCCTTCTCATATTCAATGATATACTTCAGGGCGGAGAACTCTTCCTTTTTTCCCCGCAAAGGCCTTTTTTCGGGTATACATGAGGCCAATAGTAAAGCAATAAACACTGAGATAGCCCCAAACAAAAAGGGAGCAGCGACAGCACGATCTCCGGCTATAGTTCCCAATAGCATCCTCTCCTCATTCAAATCCATGTCGGCGAGATAAAATGCAATTCCAAAAACTGCAGGTCCTAGTCCATTACAAAGTCCCGACATTCCAGTCATCATTCCCTGTACCGCTCCCTGATTCTCGGCATCCGTATAAAGCGAGACATAGGCACTAACGGCCGGAAAGGTCACGGAACTTAAGGCGGCCACATTTCCAGCCAACCACATTTGCCACTTCTCGTTTCCCAGGGCGTAAAGTACCAGTTGCAGGATTTCCAGCAATAGACCAACTAGTATCGCTTTTTTAGCACCTATCCTTTTCACCATAGATCCCAGAGTCGCGTTCACCGCGATGCTCAAAACGGCCGCAAAAGTCATCAGCAGGGAGAGCTCAAAATAGTTGAAGCCCATTGATAATTTCAGGTAAGCCGGCACACTCGAGTATTCGCCAGCTTCGGGTAATAGGAACATAAAGACGACGATGCACAGCACCACGATATTTGGATCAGAGCCCACTCTTCGGAGGGATAAGAAGGGATCCGCTTGCTTCCAGCTCAAGCCCGTGGCCCTCACTTTTCGGGGCAAACTTTCGGGAACTACCAGCAGCACAAAAAGCACATTGATGGTGGCAATAATCGTGGCTGTTAACACCACAGTATACATTCCGTAGACATCCATGATGAAGTTACCCAATGCCGGGGCAATCGCCAAACTGGCGGGATAGGTAGCCGAGACCAAACCATAGGATCGGGAACGTTCCTCCTTTGAGGTGACATCCGCCACATAGGCGAACACCACAGAGAAACTTACGCCCAGAATTCCACTGATCGAGCTGATCGCAAAGAACCAAAAGTTATCGATGTTCAGCAGGGGGATCGGGAGGCAGGTGAAGATCACCGTGATCAGCAGCAGCAACTTCCGGCCATAGATATCCGATAGAGCTCCAATCAGCGGAGCTGAGAGAAAGGAGAGTATTCCATTGACGCCCAACACCAATCCGTTCATGAGGTACGTCTGATCCGGAAAGGTTTCCCTCAAAGTGGCCAGCATGGGCATTGTCAGCAGACCCCAGGCAGAGTGCTCCAGGAAAACCACAATCATCGTGTGATTCACACTCGGCTTGCCGATCCCCGAATTCGAGGCGACACTTACAAGGAGTTTCTTAAGACCAAACTTGGGCATCTCCTATAAATGCGAAACTAACGGGACTAACTGATGTCTCTTGGGAAATGCAAGTCGAACTTGAATTCATTTTCTTTGGTCTCTAAGCGTAACTAATATCCAGAGACATACGCGATATATATCGCAAAACACTCCGAAATCGTTAAAAGCTTGCATTAGTCTTTAAATGTTTATAAGATCTTAGGTTACCTATTATACTACGTTTATGCGGGAGCTTTGCTTAGGTTGAAGCCACAATTTTTATACCCGGTACACATAGGGTACAAGGGTATTATAAGTTAGTGCCAACCGAGAATGTATGTAACATGCAGAAGAAGAAATCTCCGACCCTATAAAGTATATATATTCTTGATCAGCGTCACCAGTCGATTTAGCCATGTCCGTCTGTCCGTCCGTGTTCGTGTGAAACAACAGATCTCAGAGACTATAAGAGCTAGAGTTACCAAATTTGGGGACAACATTGGAATCTGTTGCACGCAGATAAAGTTTTTGGCCACGCCCACTTGCGCTCTAATAAATCATAAAAAACGTTATTAAGCTATACTCGTTACTTTTGGGTTAAAGTTAATAGATACAATAAATAAATAAAAATTTTAAATTTTAAAATTGACATTTCCTGAAAATTTCAGTAAATTAGGATGATAAACAAGGGAGATATTAGCAATAAGGTTAGAATTTTAACACACCGCCCTAAGGCACTGCTATTGCCGTGCGATATAATGGCGCCAATGTATGTATGTACAATGTAGTGTATGTACATTTTTAAATTACCTTTTAGTGTGAAGCGCAAACGTTTAGGTACCGGGTATCTTACAGTCGAGCACAGTCGACTGTAGCTTTCTTACTGGTTTTATTTAACTCTTAAGATCACAAAATGGACTTGGTATAAAACAGATTGTACATAAACAAAATTCTTAATACTTTAGGAAGGTTTGAGCTCTTTGCTTTCTTGAGATAGCTTGCTTTTCGACAAGGGTCTTCTGGGCATGTATGTATATCCTTCTCGCTCTCTCTTCAATGTTTTACCTACAATGTACAAGCAAAGCAGCTACAACAGCTTATAAGTTTCTTTCAGTATCGAGTGAGAGTTCTTTTTAGTCCCTCCAATATTTTTAGAAAAGAAATAAAGAAAGAGACCACTCTTTTAAGTTTCTTTTCTTTTTTTTGTTGTCTTGAGAGCTTAACCGAGCCTAATGTACGAGCCCTGACATAGTAAGTAGGAAAGCCCTTTATACCCTTGGGTACCGGGTGTAAACAGTAGAGATTTTTTTTTTTAAGATATGTGAAGTCTGAGTTCAGTAAAAATAATTTCATTAAAAAAAATGTATTCATGCATAAATTGCTTAATTTAAATACTAATTGTATTATAAATGCATACATTTTATTCAGAATCTTGAGAGTCTTCTACCTCTACTCTAACAAAATCGATAGCTTCTTCCTTGCCTTTATTTCCCGTCAGAGGTTTTATCTCATCATCCCCTCCATCTTTCGGGTCAATAATTGTATTGTAAAGCCTTTGCTTTTCCAAAGACGTCTCTTTCCGGATGAAATTAGTCAGGATTATGGCTACCAAGACTCCAATTGCACTCAATACAAACGGCATTGGAATGGGTTTCATTTTTAGAGGTTTCTTTGAGTCATCTTGAAAAGTGTACAGCAAAACTCCGAATATGGCGGGTCCCAAGCCTTCGGACAAACTCTCGAGCCCGGAGATAGTTCCAAGGACAGCTCCCTGATTCTCCGGACTGGCATAAATCGATGCCACCGAGCTGCTGGCGGCGGGGATGATCGTTCCCATGGAGGCCAATATGCTGGCTAACCAAAACATCCAGTGGCTGGTTCCAAAGCCAAATAATATCAGTTGGGAGAATAGGAGCATTAAGCCTAATCGGATCGACCACTTGGCGCCGAAAAACCTCATAATGTGTCCCAGCAGCAGATTGGTTGTAATTCCTAGCATCGATACTATTCCCACCATCAGGGACACCTCCTCGAACTTGAATTCCATCTTGAGGTGCAAGTACACGGGCAAAGTACTCTCACTTCCAGCGTAGGGCCAAAAAGATAAAAATGCTATCACATAGATCACTAAAAGGTTCTTATCCTTCCAAACTTTCCTTAGACTTTCCAACAGATCAGAGGTTCGGACGCTGTTGTTGTGTTGGTTTCTGATCTCATTATCCATATCGATTTTGTTGAGCTTTTTCCCATTTTTCGGAGGTCTTAAGCTCTGAACTCCATTCGGAGCGAGTCCTTCTTTAATCAGTTTTGGAATTTTCTTCGGGGTTTTGAAATTGGTGGAAATATTATTATTTTCTTTCATATTTTCTTTGAAGTTTAGGGTCTGAAAGTGTTCTTCTGCGCCTAGAATGTGTACCTCTTCAATATTACTTAAAATCAGCTGAATGTCCTCATCCCCTTCATTCTCATTGATGATCTCATTCAACAATAGCCTTTCACTTTTTCCAGACAAACTTTCTGGAACTGCGAAAATTACAAACAAAATATTTAGCAAGCCAGTGGTGGATGCCAAGACCATAACTGCCACCGATCCAAAGGATTGCATCAGAAAGTTTCCCAACAAGGGCGAGAAAGCCATGCCGGCTCCAAAGGTGGCGGAAATAATGCCATAAGCACGCAATCGTTTCTCCGGAGTGGTGACATCCGCAATGTAGGCCAAAGATGACGAGTAGGTGCTGCCAAAGGCAGAACTCACCATGAGGAGGCCAAAAAACCACCAGTTCCCAGTCATCATGAATGGAATGGGCGAGTATGTAGTTACCACAGCCAGCAGCATTACAACTTTGCGACCCCGGAAGTCGGAGAGGGCTCCCATAAGAGGAGTGGTCAGAAAGGCCAACAGTCCGCGAATTCCATACACCAAGCCATCGACCAGAATGGCGCGTTCTCCAAAGGATTCGGTGAGCTTCACGATGAAGGGCACGGTGAGGAGGCCCCAGGAGAAGTAGTGCATAAAGGTCACGATGACCGCGTGCCAAACACTGGGTGGTCCGATCCCCGGACGCTTGATCAATACGCTCCACAGGGATTTTAAATGCTGGAGCTCCGGCATTACGAGTGATCATCGGCAAACTGCTTGGCTAAATCGACAACTGCAGTTAAAAATGCAATTTACACGCCCTGACACAGTGTTAAAAGGAATCGTTATGGTCGGCACTGACCAAAACAAGTGGATGTTGTATGCTAGTACAGTAATAAATAATTTTAAGTACTTAAGAAACGTAAATTTAACAAATGGAATGGTACGAAGAAAATAAACAGAATAGAGAATACCCAAACAATTTTCCCATACCTGACTCATCAAAATAGATATAATATATATTTTTGTATTTATTTGCGAACATAGAACTACTGTCGAATCTCTATTGCCTTCACAATACATTTTCGGCGTAAATTGAAGTAATTTTAACAAGTTTTTAAATTATATATGTATTATAATTAATTAATTTAAACTGTATGCAAATCTTGGCGTTTAACAGCCCAGCCCGGCCGTCCAAGCTAATTTTAGAGCAAAAACACTTCGCACTCTTGTGAAATTATACTAAAAATCACCTATATAAAGGTCTTAATATTTATGTGTATTTAATACTGTTAGAAAAACAAATACTCCGCTCTTCTGCAAACATAAATACTCATATAAGCCATGTAGAAAACATCTGATTAAAAATCTTCATCAATATCTCATGACTAACAATATATTGCAAGTCTTTAATACTAGAAAATAAGTTATGTATTATAATGATCATTATTGGGATAATTATAATAAGATGACACGGGGACCGTCTTCCTCTTCGATACAGCTGATTCATGAGCGCCCATAAATTTCTATATTTATTTCTGTCTGCTAGAAATCGAAAAGGTCGTCTGCATATTTGCCATATTTTCGATATATGCAATCCACTTTTATTGCTCTTGAAAATATGACAATTTGGAATCGAAAAAAACTTTGTTTGAAATTTGAATAGTACCCTTAACCTTGAAAAGGCCAACGGCACATTTTATTTAGAAATTATCACTTAAAATGTATACTATAGATGTCTGTATGATGAAAAATCTACAAACCAAGAAAATAATTTATTTTTAGGTGACTTTTAATGGATTTCTTAGAAGTTTTTAATGTTTATATATAATGAAATTTGTTTTAAGGTTAACCCAACTCCTTTCTGGAGTAATTTTGAATACCATTAAACTTGGATCGCTCTAAAAAAAATGGGGATTTCCCCGAAATGCACTGAAATTTCTGTCAGTTGAGTAAATTTGCTCCCTTGATCCCCAATAGCACGCATTAAATATTTATATTTTTTATAACTCACCTGCCAAAAGTTCGCCAGACTGCTGATCCTGCAGCAGCGCTGTTGGCAGCGGCATCACCTGCTCGCCGCCAGGTGGCGTTTGCACAGCTTCCGCATGTGCATGTGCATGAGTAAGGTTGTGGGCATGGGCATTTGCGTGGCCATGGGCACCGCTAGCATGACCCTGAGGGGGCGGCAGGGGCGGTGGTTCGGCAAAGAGCATCTTGAAGCGCAGCTGGATGTGGCCGACTTTCAGCTGCTGTTGCTGTTGCACTTGTTCGAGCGGGCCACCGATCTCCAGGTGACGATATAGAGCATAAATTTTGGTTTTATGCTCGAAATTGCAACCGCTTCCGTAGTTGGCGGCGTATTTGCGCAGCAGCGACGTTGGCAGCGGCAGAAGGGTATGCCCGTGGGCGAGAGCGGGGTCGGGGTCGAGCTTTGGCGGCGGTTTACTGTTCTGGGGGCGTCCGTAGGCGTGGTTGCTACTACTGACGTCGCAGCGGCCAGCAGCGACAATTTCGATGGCGGGACACTGTCGCAAGTAATCTAAAAATACGGCAAGGCTCTTGCTGCGCACACTGTAACGTAGCTTATTTGTATCGGTAACGGTGTTGGTATTGGTATTGGCGGCGGGATGCTGCGGCTGCAGCTTCTTCCTTCCCTTCTTTGACCGCTTCTTCTTCTTTTCTCTTTGCCAGAGCTTCTCTTGCTCCTCTATGCCTTTTCCTTCTATCTCCTCTTCCTTCGGTTGCAGTTGTTGTTGCAGATGTCGCTGCTGCCTGTTTGACCTTTTCTTTTGGGCAAGCTTTCGGGCGGTTCTGTCACAGCTGATGATGCTAACGGTGCCCGCTTTATCCCTCTGTTCGCCCCACCAAATGATTTTCGCCGTTATTTCGCCCGAGGACGTCGACGTCGAGTTCGGCGAATTCGCTCTGATCGATTTCACAAGTCTTATGCGGCTCACTTCGATTTCCAGATGGGCCAGCGGCAAATTGTCGCCCTCGCTGCTCCACTCCCTTTCTGCCCTGTCCTTTTCCTGCTTTTCTAAATTCACATTCGGCGGTGGCAGCGTGTATTCCGCTATCATAATTATTCAAATTATGCCATAATTCAATCACCCTTCTCTCCCGCACTAACGCACTCACACACACACGCACAAAAACGCGAAAAGAGTAGCGCGCGCGTGTGTTGTTGTTGTTGTCGCTGTCACTGTTGATTTTTTATTTGTTAGCCAAGCTGAAAAGTTAAAAATGTTTTGCACACTCAAACACACAGAGAAGGAAACACCAAAGGTTGAGAAATCGAATTTTCCGTACTATGATTTTCCGGCCATAAATCTGCACGGTCGTAAGTTTCGGGGAAAACTGCTGGGCTGCAGAAAAGCTCCTGGTCGCAAAGGAAGAAAAACGAAGAGCTTGCCGACAATGGGAGGGCGTTGCCAGACTGGTGCGGCGACGACATTTGTTTTGGTTTTGCCGGTCCGGTGTTGCCACCGAAGAGAAATACCGACACAGTGAAGTTCGGATCATGATGAAATAACATAAGGTGGTCTCGTCGGCAACTGACATCCACTTATTGTATGCTTACAATAAGTGCGAGTGAAAGGAACATAGTAAACTGAGTGTCGTATTGAGTGTGAGTGAGGCGGCAATATGATTGTTGATTAACCCTTAGCATGTCCGTAGGCTTTGAATATGCCACTTATAATAAAATAACGAGATTTTTTTTTAAAGTTTGATTTTTAATAATTTTGAGTTTCCAATTAATCGCTGCTTTTGGTTCTTAATACTAATTTTTTTGTTTAGGTACTTAATTCTAAAATATATTCTTATTTTAAAGTAAAACGAAATAACTAGTTTATCCAGCTCTACATTTTGTGCTGCGATTACTAATTTTTCTTTTAAATGGTTTGTTTCTTTAAAATTTTCTTTTGTATAACGAGAAAAAATTATTTC
>VNJZ01009595.1:0-46732 GCA_008042795.1 Drosophila asahinai | reverse complement strand
GTGACTAACAAACCAGTGCGTAGCTCCGTTAGTTGTTGTCCAATTTAAGTGACTGATACCTCATTTTGTTGGAAATTTCATTGGTAATAAAATACAAAATTAAAAGTTAAACAAATAATTTTTGTAATATTATAAAATAAATACGCAAATGGAAACCAAACAAAATTTTCAAGTTAATGACCCTAAGATAAGGCCAATATAGGGAGAATGTGGTTACTTAACAATTGCGGAAAAGTCACGGACACACCACCCCAGAGTCCAGACTTAAGCCCAATCGAAAATTAGGCAATTTTAAAGAAAAAAGTGGCAAAATGAAGCCTTAAAAACAAAAATTAAATGAAAACTGCCATATTGGAGGAATGAATGCTGAATCCGGAGACATTGGACATGGAAAAGATCATAAATTCGATTAAAACACGTTTGCAGGATGTTTATGCTGCCAAAGGTGGCCATACAAAGTCTTAACATGCCATAAACTACAAAATAAGAAGACTTAAAGTTTTTGTCAAAACACTTTATTGACAGCATGAAAAATGAATATTATTTGTTTTTATTTTTTTTAAGAATGTTAACTAAATTAATTTTGGTTTTTTCTTCACTAATCAACTCTAAGATACCTATATATTCATAATAAAATTTGTATAATATTAAAATGCCCCTATAACTTACTTTTTTTTGCACAAAAACATGATAAGGTGTATTTTTTATCATTGTCAAAACACTTTCTTGACATACTGTATTTAAGGGTGCTATCAAGCAAAAATAAATACCAAGCTTTTTTGCAGTATAGAAGCTGCATTGTTTAAGTTCCGGACTTATAAAATGTACATATGTACAAATATTTGGAATTAAATCTTGAATGCTAACCAAATGTATTTGTGCGCCATTTATGTTCCTTTGTTAAATATTTGGAAATAATGATTTGTTATTTAATTCATAAAATGACTTCAACTTAAAGTAACTAGAAAAAAATGTTGAAGGCTGGAAGAAACCAACCTCCGGAAAGCCACCGTTCGCACTTAATAACCATAGATATTTCCACATGATACTTTGATAAAGTAAAACAATAAAATAAAAAAGAAAAAGAAAATACGAAACAAAAACCTTACAAAATGTGTGACAAATGTGCATTGACTGCCGATAACGATAACGATATGCCTCCAAAATTATAAAAAAATCAAAATAAATAAACCAAGAAGACAGAAAAGAAAAACAAAATAAATAAATATATAGCGAGAAGGGGACCACGACCAAAAAAAAAAAAAAAACAATTAGTACCAGTTATAAAAATCAAATGAATGTGTAATCAGCTGAACATGTGTATTCCTGCTTTCCTCATGGAACTGGAGAGTAAGAGGAAGACCAGAGAAGAGAAAATAAAAAATGTAATCGAGAAAGAGTGCAACTGGAAGTCCTATAAGGGAAGCCATGTGCTAAAATACAAATTAGATAGTCAAAAAATAAATAAACATAACTAATGAAAAATAAAATGCCCGCAGCGAAAATTAAAGGTAAAATAAAGCAAAATATGAGCCTACACTGCAGGTTTAGGCCGTCAGTTGCCGAAGACACTGCGGCGCATTTAGCTGCATGTTTGCAAAGCCTCCCGTTTTGGGATAAAAAATTAAAATCATCCTGACGGAAAAAAAAGGAAAAAAGTTGCAAAATAATTAGTAAAAATAAATAGGAAACAAAGAGCTGAAGAAAACAAGGGATGTTTTCGCTGCGAAGTCAGCTCCCTGAATGGGAAATAAATAATCTTGGAAGTCAAGTCCTAAAAATGAGACATGGCCTACTAGAGCTGGACAATCGAGTATTCGATGCTTTTACATGCAGCTATCGATGCTATATCGATAACCATCGATATTTTTCCATTAGGCAGTGTGAACCTTATTTTCTTATTTAAAATATAAAATTATTTTATCTTTTTTTTATAGGTTTATGGGCTGCATAAGTTAATAATTGTCCTACTATAAAAATTAAGACTCCAGCTTCCACATGGTTTTTCTGGGGAGACCGAATCCGAATTGTGAATGAAAAATCCGCTGTAAATTAAGCACGTTTTCTGGGACATAGATGAATCTATTCAGGCCGGAAGTGAGTGTTCCGTGTTCCACCCTTTGAACAACATTTATTTTAAAATGCAACAAGCAGCGCGGGGCATTTTTTCTGTTGCCTGCTTCTCTGTTTTTCTGACTCAAATCGATAGAAGCAAACAAAAAGCCAAAATCCAAAAGGCAAAAAAAAAGGGTGGCAAACTGGCAGCCAAAAATGCCAAACAAATTGATTGGAATCGAAAACGGAGCGCAAACGAAAACGATTCGAATGATTGACTGGCTGGCTGACTGACTGACTGGCTGACTGATGGATCGACGGACCGATGGACGGACGGACAAAATATGATGGCTTATGACGCTGCTGGAGCTGGGGCTGGAGAGCTGGTGAAACGTAACCAAGGGAACGTGGGGCCACAGGACGGCAGCCAGGCTCACCTTTGATTCGTTTGTAAGGGCCAGAAAAACATTTTAGCCAGGAATTTAATTTGATTGCCGGTCTCATGACCGAATGAATGAATAAACGTGGATGGATGGTCGAGTGCCATTTGTGCTGTTTTTTGACGAATGCAATTACGTCACGCTACTGGAACTGCAAAGCAAATTTGTGCAAAGCACATCCCGGCGATTGTTGCTCTGGCCGCTCCCTGATGTGTCCGTGTTGGTGTTGGTGTTTGTGTTGTTGTTCCCTGCTCAGTCATCGAAAATGCATTTGGCATTATTTGCCGGCCGCTGCCCCGAGGAGACATCCGCATCCGTATCCGCCTCGCATCCCGAATCCCGGATCCATTCAAATCGAATGGCGCCTCCTCGCAGAGAGTAGAATTGAGCGAGAATCGCTTGGCATTGAATGCATTGCAAGTGCATCTCCCTACTCCCATCTCGGCTTGCCCGGCAGCGCTTCCTGAGTGCACTGAAAAAAACACCAGAAAAGAGGCCCACCGCTTATCCATCAGTAGTCGATGCTGACAGAGCTAGACCTTGCTGGGAAGTCTAGTGCAACGCATTGAGACTGAGATAAATTCCTCCTAGTTCCAGCTTATTTTCTAGTCCTAATTCCCCTCAGTTTTCTCGTCGTGTAACCGTCACAATGGCAACGCAGGCAAAGGCGAAGCTACAAAACCCGCAGCTCACAATGCAACTCATGGATTCGACGAATCGGCGAACTCGACGTGTTTATTCACTGCATTTCCTGTTGATATTCAACAAATGTCAGCCCGTCCTCCTCCTCCTCCTCTCCAATCCACGCTCCCTTTCCTGGCTGTCTCTGAATTTCTGAAGGAAACAGGAAGCGCATTTGCAGCGCTTTGGCAGCGCAGTTTGCAGAGCGAGGCTGGGAAGCGGCGGAGAGCCTGGAGCTGTGCATTGATTTTTGCACTTATTGTTGGCAATTGAATGCTTGCTCTGGTGGACTCCCCAGCGAGCTCCTTGGTTACCAAGGATCCCTCAAAGGTGCCGCCTGATTTGGCTTAAATAAGTGCTTTTAAAAATGTTTCATGCATTTCTGGCTGAGCGGAATATCTTTCTAACCAAAGAACAATGGAGAATATTGTTATTTTTAAATGGGAAGACATTTTCCTGGCACAGGATGGCTATTTGAATTCCAAATTTGCTTTTTACTTTCAGATTAAATCTAGAATATTATTAAACTTATCTGGCTGATGCTTCCATGTGCAACCCTCGAGTCTCGTGTGTAATTATTGACTTGCGACTTTGCCACCAAGCCAGCAGGTCCATCCTGCTTCCTCCTGCATCCTTCCTTCTTCCTTGAGAGCCCCAAGGCCAATTCCGTTCGAGTGCAAATTTAATTTTCATAAATATTTCTCCTTTGGCAGAGTTTTAAGCTGCAGTGCAGTTGCTGCTGCATCACCAGCCGACGTCCTCGTCATCGCCTCGCTCTGTGGTTTGGTCTCCTTTGGCTTTCGCCACAAAACATGTTTCGACCCCCTGGCGGTGCCGAGTGCGTCGGGAGTGGGGAGTGGGGAGTGGGGAGTGGTTACCAGGAACCAGCCAGGGTGAGCAGTTCAAGTGAAACATAAAAAATGTAAACTAAAAAATGTTTTATGCATGGACAAACCACAACAAAGCGCGTAAATGTCATTTCCTTTTCGACTAAAAGGATACTTTGAAATTGAAATTGTGGTATATTTCCCACACTCACACCCAGAGACACAGAGCTCCTCCTGCTTGCTAGCTGCAGCTCCTACCTATCCTAGTCCAGCTCCTGGCGAAAAGCTTCAGCCATGCGCCTTTGTAATAGTTTTTTCTAACGACGTTCTGTTGCTGTTTTTGTGGCTCGGCTGCATTGTGCGGCGGCCATCGAGCGATCTGAGTGGCAGCCCTCAAAGTCCGGTCTCCGAGGGATCGGGGGAGCTGGAGCTTGGACCGAACACGGAGAGACAAGTGGCTACCTAAAAATATGCTCCAGCAAATTCGATACAAATTTAAATAAAGCTGGCATATAAATGCAGAGGTTTGTCCAGGAAACTTTGGCTACAAAGATAAAGTTAAGGTGGATCTTTTTTCCCTAAGACCAGAAAAGTATGATTTAAATTGAGCTTTGACCCAAACTAAGAAGACTTAAGACATACAACTTTTCTCTCCCTGTGTAGTCACATCAGGAGCCACCAAGTGCCCCAGTGCCAGGAGGTAGTGGCGATGACACTGCCATTGATGTGGCAAAGCGGCCAATGGCCAATGGCCAATGTGCAATATTGTGTAAATGGCATACTTTGCGGCTAATTACGCCTGACAAATAGGCGCTGAGGGGGAGGGAACGGAACCAGTGCACTGTAACTGGAGACTGAAGGCGGTTGCTGACCATCTCAGCCCTTTCAGGGGATCTCTCCGGCGGCGGAACATCAGGCTTTTATGGCACACTTACACGGACCGGGTCAGGGGGGTTTCAATTAGGAAGAAGCTTACGTGACAAAGAAGGCAGAAGGTACTTGTGCCTCCAATCGCACTTGTGTCTCAAGTAGAGCTCCGACGAAAGGACCACAAAGGCAGATTCTTCTTAAATTAATAGGCAGGGTTTAGTGGGTGAGATTCACTAAATTTAAAGTATAATTCCCTGCCTTATTTAAGCTGAAAATGGATTTCCCTCAAAAGAAATCACTGATTGTCATTGAATCTTCTGCGAACCTTGGTCTAAATTAATAAATATTTAAAGCTAAGATATGAGCAATTGTTGCTAAGGAATATCCACTGTAAGCCAGAAGAGCAAGTAGCTCCATGAGCTACTGAGAAGAACCACTGACAACACGAGCGAATAAACATCAGAATTGAGTGCCAACGGAGTCGGAAGAAAGGGGGAACCGAATGCATTTTCCGACTGGCTGCACACTCACTGGGAAAGCTTAGGAAAAGGGGATATAGATGGGTAATGCCACAGGCTGATTCCCACGCCTGCTTCCATCTCCCCCTCCGCTCAAGACCTGGCCAATTATCGGCATTTTGCATTCGGAATTTCGAAATTTGTGGCCAAGGAGGCGGAGGGCCATGAATTATTATGCCGAAAAACTTTCGAACGACAGAATTTGGATTTGGATTTGGATTTGCCACTCGGAATCCAGAGTCCTCCCCTCCTTGGCCTCCTCTGCTGAAATATTCATGCGTGTGCCGACAATTATGCCAACAAAATCCAAAAAAGGAAAATGCAAATACGAAAGCAAATCCAAGGAAAATTCAAAAGCAACTATGCATTGTTTGTACTTCCTCTGAGCACTGAAAAACAATATTAACAAATTTAATGTTTTGTGTAATAAATTCTTTTGTGTCAGAATTTAAACAAGAACTTTCTTAGTTCGTCCTAAATGGTATATAGGGATTAGTAAACTTCATAGTTTTATTTTTAAGGAAGGCCTCAAACAAAGAGAAGAAAAACTACTGAATATGCGGCAGAAAATATGATCTGAGCAAACCAAAAAATCCAATTCAGTATTAAGATAAGCGTAGAGATGATTCCACAAATGATACCTATTACACCTTTCAGAAAGTTAACTGCCAAAAAGATATAGAAACCGATGTCATTGTCCTTTGTCTTCTTCGTCTGCTTGACTGATCCCTCAAAGCAGAATCCATCATCGCAAGAGTAAATCAGCCGCCTCTGGTCCTGGCAACACGTATTCCGATGATGATCCTCACACAAATTTTCTTCCTTGGCTTTGCTTTGAACATCTCCCTCAGCAGCAGTGCAATAGTCCTTGACGTTGTCCGCCTTTGTTTCCTATCCATACGAATTCTCATCAATTGCTGGCTTACAAATCGGTTCGAGGGCCACCACTTACCGCAAAAATTAGGCCGAAATTCAGGAAAAACAACACCAGAAAACACACATTTCGATACATGGTTAAAACGAACTCTACCCTGCGAGAGGTGCTAAAGCTATTTCTGCCACAGTCACAGAAAAGCAGCCAAATTAGACGGAAATCCCAGGGATATTTAATATTTTGCAAGGCCAAATATTTCTCTCTGTGCAATTGCAGTGCCTGGACCAAGGGGATGTGTAATTTCGCAGGGTGGCGAGGATATAAATTGGTCAGACCGCAACGCGCACACAGAGACACAAATCAGCCATTCGCCGCAGGCTGCGCGCGAAGAAGAAAGCGCAGAAGACAACGGCGGGAGAAAAGAGGAAAAGCGTGGCGTGGGCAAGCGGGAAAAACTTTTACGAGGACCGCAATGAGCGGCGAAAAGTTTGCTTTACGACAATTATGGTGGACGCAGGAGGGGACACAGGGGGTACGCGCGGTGTCGAGGACGACGACAAAGTTCAATTACGGTCAACAAATTGTTTCGCAATTTGAAAACACATTTTCATAGTTTTTCCCTTGGCTTCCCGCAGCTCCGGGGTAATGAGGGACTGCACTCCTCCCCTTCTGATCCCGCTGACGCCGCCCCGGCTTAAGGCCCGCTTGTGGCCGCAAAGTATGCAATGAAAGAGCACGCACAGAGATTTAATCGTGATTTGCGCATATTGCGTAAAATTGAATTTTCAAGTAACCGAAAAGTTGCCTCCAGTAAATGGGCGGAAGTGGGGAGAGGAAGGGGCGTGGCAGGCCAGGAGATTTCTCAATTCAAGTCCTCGGAAGGAATGCGTGTGCCCCGCGGCGATGACAGCGTGATTTTGGGGTTAAGGAGTTGATGGTCTTTGAGATATCCATCTCTCTACCAGTTGCTTTTTAAAAGTAGCATCTATTAAGCCGTGATTTATTTTCCCTTCCTTTCCAAGTTTGAGTGGTTAAATATGGTAATCCCTTCCCCACTTAATCCTCGTTGTGACCATCATTAGCTGACCACCAAGGCTGCCGTGAGGATGGCGACTGACCACAAGTCACGCTTCCATCTCCCTTGCAGTCGCCCTGCAAACCACCAATGACAGTTGCAGCTGGGCGAGCGCTCGTGGCACTGATGTGTGTGTTTACATGTTGTCCCAGCTGGAATCCCGGGTCCTGCATCCGTTTACCAGCTATTTGCTCTGGCTTAATTGTGGCCAGCCAGCCAGCCAGCCACCCAGCCAGCCCGGGAGGAGTTCGTCTGAAGAGAAAGCACAGCTCGAAGGAGCAGCCAGGACCAGGCAAGTGACAGGCGAGCAGGAGAGCTTACATCACTAAGTCCTGGAGTGCTGTAAGGCAATCCCTTGCAGGAGAAGGGAATGCAACTATTCCATTGCCTTCGTCGTTGTTCTGCCATTATTATTATTTTTTTGGCAGAACACGTTTTTAATTTCATTTAAAATTCATGAGCTGCACTTTCTCGCTCTCGGGAGGAACAGAGGAGGCCTTCTCCTCGATGCTGCAATTGAATTCGCGTCGAGACGCGGAGCAGGCAAATAGCTTTATTCCGGTCTGGCGCAAAATTCAATTTGGCGCAGAGCTCCTTTAATATGCGGCGCGTCTTAGGCATTGTTTCCCGTCCCCTACTCCTCTCCAGGTGGAGCCCCTAAGCGGATTTCGGGCTGCGTTTCTGGTCCTGTTTCCTGGCCAACTCCCTGTACCCGGCATCTCGGCGAACAGGCCGTTTTAATTTAATATTCATAAGCAGCAGTTAATGAAAAGCACTTGAAGTCATCGAGAACGGAACAGGGAGGGGGAATAGGGACAGACGGGGTGGCATGACATGTGTACCAGGGCAGGGCAGGGCAGGATAAACAGGAAGGGGGCAGTAATATCATGCGATATTGCGTTGTTATAATAAAATGTCAAATATGTTTGACGCAATTTAACCGCAACACAATCTCGCCAGCTCTCCAGCTCTCCAGCTCCCCAGCTCTCCGGCTCTTCGTACTTGTCCAAACGCCACTCGACGACGCTTAAGGACCCTCAAGGATGCCAGGTGGGATGTGTTGCGATCTGCGATGCGAAGGGCGAAGGACATTGAATGGGAATGGGAGTGCGACAACGTCGATGGCCGACGCGACATGGCAGGTAAAATGGCAATTGCCGGCTTCAGTTACCCATTGCAGATGCCCCAGGAACCAGAGCCCTTCTGGAAGCTGTTTCCTTCCCCCGGTGGATACCGTGTACACACACAGAAGGGCCGGCAGACAACAGGTTAAATAGAAGTTACCAGAAACATCAGCTAATGTAACTGATTAAGTGTCATTAAGTTTTTTCATATGGATTATTCATTATTCCCTTAAAAAAATAATCAAAAAAAGTCTTTAAAAATAAAATCTTCTTCAATGCCATTTTCACACCAAAAACCTGTTTTAATATGGAATTTCTAAAGCTAAAACCTTAAATAGATTAAATTGTAAAAGGTATCCCGGGACCTGTAAGCCCTTAGCATCCTTGGGTGCTATCGCTTTCGCTGCTGTTATTGTTATTAGCATAAAATGTGTACGTGCAACGCGCGAGGCGCAGACTGGAGGCCAATCTTAAAGAGGCGGCACTAACCCAATCAGGGCCCCAAAGAGCAAGGTGCAATGGAAGGAGGGTGGAAAAGGCGCTGAAAAAAGGGGGCCAAAGTCAATGTATTGATTTTCTTTTTCAGGCAGCGCATTTTTCACCTTCCAATCGTAGACAAAGGCGAGATGCACACGCTATTTGAGTTGTGGCCGCAATGAGATATATAGCAACGAGGATATCAGGAGCAACGGGTGCAAGGACAATGCAGAAAGAGACACGGAGAAGGAGGAGAAAACGAAGACCTTGTCCCTGCGGCCATTCAGTCATCCAGCCAAGCAGCAAAACAGTCAATAAAAGTCCACTTACATTTCCTGCCGACATCTCAATTATTTTCCTTTCTTTCACACACAGACACACACACGAGGAGGAGCGGAGGGGCCAGTGGAACACCTTTGAGGGCCTCTCCTTCGGGTACGTTTCTGGCTTTGACATCATCGAAATATTGGGCCGGCAATGACGATTCCAATTAAATTTCAAGCGAATCAGCGGCATACATAAATATTTAAAATATTTCCCTTGAGCTGGCAAAGGGTAAGCCACCTTAATTGATTAATTAACGAAAGCAAAGCTAGGGGAAATCGATGGCAAATCACCGCCGATTATGGGCATTTAAATGCCCAATAATTACATCCATTTCTTATGAGACTTTAAGAACCGCAGAGTGTTTATTTTTGATAACTTAATCCAGGAATAGCTCAAGCAGGGCCTGGGGAAAATCAAACATGGCCAGGAAATGGCTTAATGAATGGCCTTCGAAATGGGAAACTGGGGAACAGCGGCACCAGGAACTGGAAAAACAGAAACAGAAACAGGACACAGTGAACAGAGACGACTCCCCCGAGGAGCTCCAATTAAGCAAAGGGAAACGGACAACGGACTGCACATTACGGCCAAATCGCTTAGCTCCTCCTGAAGTTGTTCGAAAACACTCGAAATGAACAAACCCATTTCGGAGCAACTTAAGATGATTACTGGCCCGCGTCCGCGTCCTTGTCCGTGGGACTTGAGAAGGGCGGACAGCCGGCAATACAATGCCAAACAATTCATTTTGGCAAGCGCGGATTTCTTTCGCTTCGCCTCGCTGCGGATAACGGAGAACCGGAGAATTAGGGACGAAGGATAAAGAAGCATGAGCTGGAGCATGAGCTGGAGCAGGAGCAGGAGCCGGAGCCGGGGTGGGAAAACGGTGGGAATCCCGTCAAGCTGGCATAATCTGCTCTCCGCTCCGCGTCTCGCTTGCTTATTTGCATAAAATAATTGAAAGGCGAAATTTAAAAGAATCAACAAAGGCGCCAAAGCAGGCGAAAAGCGGGGAAAACAGGGGGTAAAACAGCGTGGAAAGCCAACAGAGAAACGCACTCGAGAAAATCCCCAGAAAAAGGAGTCGCAGCAATCGCACAAAGGATAACGGTCAAGTGAGCGGCCGACTGCACCTCCGCCGAGTGCACTAATTACGCCGGATGCAAGGCCTCCTGCCGGAAGATGGTTTACAGCGAGAGAAATGAAGAGTAGATTATGATTTATGCAAGGAGTTTTGCCTACAGGGCATATTCTAAAGGAGCAAATTCAGTTTATTTTTGATAATAAAATAATATAAAAGGTATTCCCTCGACACTTACCCATCGTGCGAATGTCCCAGATTTAGTCCAGTGGAATCCCCCGTTGTCCTGTATCACCATCATCATAATGGGGGGATCTTTGGCTTCGTTTTGTTTTTCTGTTTTGTTTAATTGGGTTCGCGCCGCGAGAACTTTGTTGGCTCTCCATGGGAATCACGATTGTTGCCTCTTGCCGATTGACTAATTGGCCAGGAGGAGGAGGAGAAGACTGCGGCGCCACAGGGAGCCGGAACGAGGTGGAGGAGCCAGCTCCAAGTGTCGAGGCAAATCATTCACTTATTCAATTTGCCAACGATGCGAATTCGATTCGATTAAATGGCGACTCTGCCGCCCCTGCATCTCCTGTGACTGTGACTGCTGTGACTGTGATTCTGCCGTGCAATTAGTTGGCCAGGAGAGGAGGCACTCCACTCAAAGGATTGTAGAGGCAGGATGGGGACTCAATTGCTGATGCAATCTTCGACGTCCAATTGAATGGAATTAAATCGAGCATACTGGGGTAATAATAATAACCCGACGACTCTACACGTGTCCCTCATCCAACGCTCGTTATGTCCATCGATGCTCATAATTGAGTTAACTCTGTGTGACTGCTGCAATCACTGCATCATCCTCCTGCTCCTGCTCCCCCTCCATCGCCACCCCCGCCTGGTGTCGCTTAATTGACAGCGACGTATTTAAATGGAAATGCCCCGATGATGGACAACGGATGGAGACGTCGTCGGGATGTACAAAATGTGATTTTATTGCCACGTCCACAGCTGCTCCGGGCGCTGTTCGAAACAGAGATGCTTGGCTTCTGCTTTGACTTCAATTAAAGTTATTTCTATGCACACA
The DNA here is from genome assembly GCA_008042795.1 of Drosophila asahinai. Taxonomy (NCBI): domain Eukaryota; kingdom Metazoa; phylum Arthropoda; class Insecta; order Diptera; family Drosophilidae; genus Drosophila; species Drosophila asahinai. Next base: position 35,311 of record VNJZ01009595.1, on the reverse strand, counting down.
ATTTAACATTTTAAAGAAAAAAACTAAAAGCGTCGCTTTACTGAAAGTGAAGTTGGCTACGGCTGCGCTCGATAGCTCAAGTCTACTTACGATCGATTCTGCTTTAACGATAGTTATATTGATGTTTAACTTTTTCAAGGTATGCCATTTGGCCGAGGTCAGCGACTGCGAAGCACCTTTGGCATTTTAAAAATTACAAATATGTACTTTGAGCTGGGGCCTGAAGGGTTTTAATTTTGCTAAACATAGAAATAGCTATGGACTGACGCTCGAGCTGGCGATATTTTGCCGCGATATCCAATATCGATACAAGCTATCGGCCCACTGTGTGGGCAGCACTGGCTGCTGGCTGCTTGACAATTGTCGTTTCATCAACTTAATTGAATCTGCCTTCCAACCAGGTGATATCAGGGGGACAAGGGGATCGGCTACACGTAAATCCTGGTGTCAGGTGTGGCGGAGTATTGCTTGCTCAGCCAGCGGAGCAGAGACGACGCAGACAGGAAGCCTTTGTAATTTAAATTCCCTGTCGGGATGGCTGATGCGGCTCCTTCGCCAAAATAAACGTCAGGTAAACGACATAACGCATACTTTTTTAATTATGCAAAGAGCAGGGGAGCAAGTTTTCAGGAAAGCCGAGAGCCAAGAGCGCGGAGTCGAGAACTGATTGATTGCCGACAAGCGCCACTTCGAACGAAACAATTGATGACGAGGCGAGGCGGCGGCGAAAGTAAAGAAAGTCCTGTTCCTTTTCCTGCTATCCGTCGGAAGCGTAAATCTGGCCAAGCCCGCTAATGGCTTCCAATCCTCAGGTGCCCGATGGATGGTGAGCCCTCCCGGCACAACTATTGATGTCGCGGACTTTACAACGAGCGACAAACAGCAGCCATTACACTTATTGGAGGGAACTCCTCCTTATCCTGCTCGTGCTTCTCTTCCGTTTCTTCTGAATCTTTAAGCTCTGCAGGAATCCATGGCCAAGACTCTCCGTTAATGGCCCCAGCAGAGACTTAACAAAAGGAGCAACTTTAAGGGACAATCGGAAGTCCATTTAAAGGCGGGATTCTGTAAAAGCTTTCGGGAAACGAATCAATATTTCACACAGTTTACTTCGCAGGGAAAACCATTCAACAAACCACGTCCTTAAAGTCCAACTATTCCTCGTCGACTATATACATATATATGTAGGTATAAAGTCTTCTTGAATGTAAGCAAGTATATAAATTGGTTGCGAAAGTTGAGGGAATTAAAATTAATCATTGAAGCAGGAAAAGTGGCAACTTTGCTTTTAAGGGAATTTCACGTGTACGAAGACTTCGCACTTACGTAAAGTATTAACTTAACTTTAAGCAAGACTTTAAAATGGCATATCTTGAATATTAATTTATTTTCAGGGAGGGAAGGAAAAAATATTAAACCAGAAAACTTGTAAATTTAAAAAAGTAATTAAAATGGCTTGTACCCAAATGCAAACCACTGTGGTTATCGACCGCACAGCAAGAAATTCGCGTTGACTGTGACAATTTACGTATACAGTCAATACACATTTTCCCTTTTTTTTTTTTTTTTTTTTTTTTTATTGAACGGTGGCTTTCTGTAGATTGATTTCTTCCATCCTTCAAAATCTTTTTCTAGTTACTTTACTTTAAGTCTATATTATATAATACATTATTTTTATTTTTGCTTTGCCGCCTGTGTCCTTCTTTTGGTTACTCCTGTTATGGGAGATGTCGAGTCCTTTTTTTTTACGAATTCGATCCCCTATTGTTTTTTTTTTTAACTTTTTATTAATTTATTACTTATATAATCAGAAGTGATTTCCAAGGACTTTATTTTTCTTCTTCAGGAGCTTTACAAATTATATTTTTTTTATTATATTTAAAATCCATCCAAAGGAAACTTTCTAATCGATGCTGACGTGTTCATTGAGTTTTGTTTGGGAGTGTAGCTGTCCACTCTCATCTGATTGTCTTTTCCCCATAGCTTCCAGCTGACATTTACCTCTCCGCTTACAAGTCATTCTCCTGGCTGTCCTCCTACATCTTCTCCACCTCGGAGGACGCGGCTTTAATTTAACATTAATTTTCATTAAATTCACTCTTTTTGCCCGTTGAATGCAATCGAATGGGATTCGATTTGCCGCGAGCACTACCTTCTCTGCCCTCCACATCCTAGCAACCACTTCCTCCTCCTCCAAGCCCCTCGTTTATTGGCTCTTCCGGCAAACTGGCTGACAAGTTTCGAATTTCCTGGCGCTTCAATAATAATAACCAGCACTCGCATGTCTCGAAGGGCTTCGATGGCAATGCATGGCCAAGGGTTCGAGCCAATGCCAGGTTCAGTCCTCGAGGTTCCAGCCCCACCTCCATTGCCATCTCAAGACTCGCGCAGCTCCCGGACTACCCAGCTAGACGCGAAAGAAGCTGCCTGCCAGCCAGCCTTTGGCTTCCTAAGTCCGTACACATCGCTGCACATTTATTTCCGGCAAATTAGGCTCAGCACGGTCCGGGAATCCCACGCCTACGCAGCGGCAGGAGCAGGCATCCTGCAAGCCGCTTTGCGATTCAAACGTTGACGTTGCTCATACGCCCCGTCGACCCGGACGACCTCAAGTCCCGAAAACCCCGAGGCCCCGAACCCCTGAGACTCTGAAACCCCAACCGTTGTCAATGTGAAAACATGAAAATGATAACAGACAATTTATTGAAGCGCGCACACACACAGAGGACACGGGCAGGACCAAGGCCGGACACACCGACACAGCCGATGGTCGCTCAAAAGTAGGCAGCATAACGCTGAGAAATGTTTGGAGAGAAAGCGAATGCGAATGCGAATGCGAATGCCCATGCCCATGATTATTATGATTTGTCGATTCCCAGCCACTGCCTCCGCAGCCTCCTACTCCTCTTCCGCCCGTTAAATTCGTCCTCATATCAGTGTGAGGTTTGTTTATTTATGGCTGTCCGCTGGCCTGCACGGCGAGAAATCATCAAGTGTCCCAAGCTCAAGAGCCGCCATTTCAAGTTCGAGAATCAAATAAAGCCCTTGGAAGTCCTCAGATGTGAGGTAACGAACTCGGAAAAGGACAATTTGCCAGATTTTGTGTATTATTTAGATTTTCAAACAATTCTATGGTAACCTGATGGCTCTTAACAAGGCAGAAATAATTTAATAACACTATTACATATTACTTTTCAAGGGTTAGGATATTCGTCGTAATTCACTTCCTTTCTACCGATTTTTCCCTGTTTAGTTTCTGCTCTGAAGAGCCAAAATTCTGCGTTTTTTATACCATACTCCTTCCCTATTCAAATTCATCCTCTCCTCTTTATTAGGCCCCAATCCCGACCAGAATTCAATCCATTATCCCCACACTAGCCGCCGCAGAGAACCAAGTACCGGCTTTTCCTTTCGTGACAAATATGCAGCGCGCGCTCTCGAAAGTGAAGCTATTTTGCATGTTTTTGATTTTCTACGCACGAGGGGAATCCCCAGGATCTGGATGGAGGTTAGCAACCTTTTGGGCCTGGTCCTAGGCAGCTGGCGGGCGAAGGTCGGAGTTCCCAGAGGCGGCCGCCATCAACAGCTTAGCAGCCCGTGTCAATGGCTCTCGGCGCGTGAGAATTTGTTGCTCAGCGAGCTTAGGGGTTGGAAGAGAAGGCAACGGCGAAGGAGGAGCCCCTCCCCGACAGGTGGCCGGGCTCACCTGAGCCACATACATCACCGTATCCCAACTCCAGAACTCCCCGACACGGGCCATGTTTAGTAGACAGTTTTATTTACGCTGATGGCCATAAATATTTGAATTACAATATAATATTTAAGACCAAAGCCAGAGCTCAGCTTCTGCTTCTGCGTCTGTCTCTGGCTCTCCTGCCCCTTGGCTTCCTGGAAGCGGAAAGAGTGAAAGATTTATGGCCGCCGCAAATCTACGCCAGCCACTTAATGCATTTTAATTTATTAAGCTGTCAATCTGCCAGGAGGAGCGGAGGAGCGGAGCAGCCATCGCACACCTGGCCACGGCGCACATGTGGCTGGGATTGGGATTGGGATTGGAACTGGACCTGCGAAGAGTTATGAGACTTCGCTTGGACATGAACGGAATCCAAGTTGACTGCATTAGGAGCCACAAGTTGCCCGTCTCCACCGATGAGAGCTCGATGTCGTTGCTTGCCAGTCACTTGTCGCCTGTCGCCTGTCAGTCCATCAGCCAGCAGACTTCGCCGGACTTCAGCCAAGTGACCAATTTCAATTAGTGATTCTGAGCCGAAGCTCCCGGACCGGAGAGCTTACAACATGGCACACACCGGACCCACACGCATGCCGCAAAGTGTCCTTGTGACCGGCCGCCTACACACAAATAAACAAAACAGAGACCGACAGTGATTGCAAAAGGAGTCCTCAAAATTCCAGTATTAAGAAAATAAAAATCAAACAAATTCGCAATCTTCTAAAGCAAGAATAAGATTATCGCCAAAGGCATCGCCATGTGGACTCTGATGCAGGCCTACGGACATCCACTGAAGCTCAAAAGACATCTAAAATTCTGCAATCTTATGGAAGTCGCCTGACAAAAACCAAGTCAAAATAATATACAAATTAAGTACCGAAAAAAAATATTAAAATAAATAGAACCTTAACACCACCGATACCAAAACGATAGACATTCGGAAAACATCCTGCGGCATGATCTGCAACCTCTGGTAAATTCAAGACAATTAAAAAAAAATGTTTTCAAAATAAAACAAACAATTATGAACTGTTATAGCTCCTAGCCAAAGTTTGGCGATGTTAAATAAAAATAAACAGTGATAAAATAAATAGAAACAAATAATTATAAATAAACAAGTAAGAAAGCTACAGTCGACTGTGCTCGACTGTGAGATACCCGGTACCTAAACGTTTGCGCTTCACACTAAAAGGCAAAATAAAATTGTACATACATACATTGTACATACATACATTGGCGCCATTATATCGCACGGCCAAGGCTCAAATGCGCCACCTGTCGGCTTCAGCTTGCAACAGCAGCGCCTTAGGGGGGGTTTTAAAATTCGAACCTTATTGCTAATATCTCCCATGTTTATCATCCGATTTTACTGAAATTTTCAGAAAACGTCCGCTCTATTTTATTCATTTTTTTATTTATTAACTTTTACCCGAAAAAAACGAGTATAGCTTATTTAAAGTTTTTTATGATTTTTGGGGGCGGAAGTGGGCGTGGCCAAATTTTAAAACAAACTTGATCTGCGTGCAACAGATTCCAATGTTGTCACCAAATTTGGTAACTCTAGCTCTTATAGTCTCTGAGATCTATTGTTTCACACGGACGGACAGACGGACATGGCTAAATCAACTCGGCTAGTGATACTGATCAAGAATATATATACTTTATGGGGTCGGAGATGCCTCCTTCTGCCTGTTACATACATTCTCGGTTGGCACAAACTTATAATACCCTTGTACCCTATGGGTACCGGGAATAAAAAGTTAAAGCGATGTTTTCGCTTCGAAGTCAGCAAACTGAATGAGACATAAATAAGCTTGGAATCCAAATGCCAAATAAAAATTAGACACGGCATACTAGACGTGAAATAGAATCGAGACATTCAATGTTTTACCATCCATTATCGATGATATATCGAAAACTAAGACAAAATTGATTTAATTGTTTCCTGCTGCTAGTGCTACCAGAAAGTCGACAGACTACCAAATATTATTATTTATTGTTTTTCCAGTGCATCCGACTCACAACAACCTGCCGGCTGGCTGGCTGTTTAAATATGAGCAACAGATTAAAACTTAATTTAAAGTTGACCCTGCCCGCCCGCCTGCATGCCCTGGGTTTCGTGTTTCCACTTCAAGTTTAATTAATATGTTAAGCCCGTAAAAGCCGCATCGGTAAACTAACCCCGGCAGCCGGGGTTTTCGTCTCCTGTGTGTGTTTGTTTTTTGTTGTTCGCAGGATCCTCCTTCCTGTTCGCCCCGTTTCATATTATTCCTCGCCCCGAAGCTTAGGCAAACACAAAAGGCTTCGGGCTTGGGCGGGAGAAAGCACACACAAATACACCCGGATTCAGATTCGGAATACGAATACGGATCCGGAACGGGAGAGAAGATGGTTGGGGAGCATCTTGAACGCCGGCTTACATGTGTAGCTGGGAGTACTCCGTGTGAATACCAATTGTCTGACAGTTGCCGGGAAGTCCTACTTACATTTCATCTGCGTGTGCAGTGTTAATCCGCAAAAATCGGTTCTATATGCTAGTATGCTATATGCAACTACATGCTATTTGCTGTATGCTTCTCTGCATTGTCTCTAATGCGTGCTTAAAGCGCATTTCCAGCATTTCCAGCATTTCGAACACCGCAGACTCGCCTGCACAGTTGAGTGCTTACAGCTGTGGTCACATCGGTAGCACTAGCACTATTTATAATCATATTCAGCTATAAATGGACTCAAGTGTCGGCTAAGGCGAGCATATTTTTAATCAAAATGAAGACTAAGCGGGTTTTTAAACATCAATCTCTGGATCTATTCAACTCACCGCTGCTGTGTAACTACATGCCAAAATGCAGCAACAAAAGACAAAGCTTGCGCGCCACTCGACGACAAATGCGCTGTAATTTGAGGCGACAAGTGTGCAAAACGCAAAATTTAAATGCATTTCACGCACTGCGGCTGACGCACAGCCCCCCAGCATGAGTCCCTGCCTCTGGCGGCCCACTAATCCCGGAAAATCCGCGGAATGTCCACCACCGCGGCGGCGGCAGCTGTCACATCAAATGACGCCTGTCGCCGCCAGCCTGTGCTCACTGTGGCTAGTGCACTCGACTCGCATCAAAATCCAGCTCTTGACCAATTTACGCGGGATTTCAATTAAACAGGCGCACGCACCGCACCGCACGAGTGTCCTTTGTTTCGCCTTTTTTATGGCCTTGCTTATCAGCCAGAATGGAGCAGCAATTAGAGAGAGCGAGTGATTTATCTAATTAGCTGCGGGAATCCACAGGACACGCGACTTTGGGGATTACTTCCCCCATAAAATCACAAATTCGGCCAACTTTCCACCTGTCTCTGTCGCGGGAAAAGCTCGGAGGATCCAGGAGTCACGCACACCCGTATTTCGAGTATAAAAGTTTTGGGCTTCGAGATAAGGCTATTAATATTTAATTTAATAATATTAAGACAAATTAATTTATAAAAATGCGTCAACAAAGGCTTGCCTATACATTTTTGACCTGAAATCCAGTTATTTAAATTTGATTTTCAAGCAAATTCCAAACCCTTTTCGTCTTTACTATTTTGCCTTGACAAAACTATGAATTTCTTGGCTAAAAATGTAGTTACTTAAGCTAGAATACATTTTCTTTCAGAATTTAAGAACAATTTGCATATTTTGCAGAAAGAAAGTCAACATTTTACAAGTTTTTCACACCATGTGCAGGAGGAGGAATATGAGAATATTAAAATCGCATTTTGCTTGAGGTGTTCGCTTTATAAAGCCATTAGGAACTATACGGGGGGTGTGAAGGATGCGGATGCGGTCCGGGATGGATACACGCCGCATGTGTTGGCTGTCGGCCGACATTTTAACACTTTAATCATTGAAATGCAAATTCCGGCCACAGTTTTTGGGCAAGACATGCGTCAGGCAGCAAGCAGCAGGCACTGGGCAGGCACATGTATGTTAACACGGCGCCGAGTGTGACACGCCCCCCGGTTTCTGGAGAGGACAGCAGCTAAGGATTCTTGGGATTTAGCATATTCAGAGACCGAGGCCCAAGCGCATTTTGAATTCAGCCGCCTACTCCAGAGCAGAGCTGCCCTTCTCCGGCTCTCTCGAAATAATGGAAATAAAGGAGGAGCGCTGGCAAGCGAATAAATTAACCTGGATCGCATTTATATTCGGAAGTAGTGGCCCGATGCTCAGGCCCGAGACTGGCGCGGAATGGCTTCTTTATTGCACGTAAATAAAGTCATAAAGTCATCATTACAACCGCGCCAACAAGCGGCGAAGGACTCTGTAGAAAGGAAGCTGCAATGTCAGGTCACAGCACAGGACAAACTTTTGTGACCGCGATAAAAATTCGCACAAATGTGCACAAATTACTTAAAACATATTAAAAACTGTGCGTCTTTTCCTCCTCAGCCCCCAACAACAATTTGCGCAAAACGTTGCAAAAATTAAAAACTCTTTGAAGGAACAAAGGAGGAAGGCCCTCGAGATAAAAGGAATTCTCTTCCGTTGTGGCAAGTTTTGTCAGCGTCTTGAAACTCCGACGAGTTCCGGGAACAACTGCAGTCCAACTATCGCTAAACTGAAATGTGGAGTTTCTTTGAGTGTTTCTACATGTACATGGAAGTATTTATGTGAAAACTTTAATAATTTAGTCAAAGCAGATCATAATTTTTTCAAAATATTACCAAACAAAGTCATTCATTTTGATTCAAATGTTTGCTATCATTTAAATAGTAATATTTAAAAATTAAGTGTAATGTTTTTCTCCGAAATTAGTCTCTACCTAATGAATATTTTGAATAACCAAAGAATAAAGCAAAGAATATGGTAGAATTATCTCTAGAGTTTTTAAACTATCCGCCACATGGGCAGCATATTTCGATTGGTTTTACATAGAGATGGTATATAACATACGAAACACAAACTCTACTACTATTAAGTTCAATCCACGATGATTCACTCTGTAATTATTATTATGCATAATAAAATAGTACAATAAGTAATAAGTAGTATTAACGTGCCAAAGTTACAAATACTTTAAAAACGTTTGTATAACAAAATCTTGCAGAGGAAAATAATATCGATAACATATCCGCGTGCTATCACAGCAAAATCCATCTCTGGCTCGCCGGCAAGTGAAATAACAACATTGGATAATCCGGATTTTCAAGGATGCTGAACCTATCCGTGGTGCTGCGGGTGCAATCCTCCAGACAGGTGACATCCTTTGCCACAGCGGCGGCGACGGCCGTTCAAACCCAGCCTAAGCCAAAGCCCACGAAGGCGCGGGAGAAGTCTAAGAAGAAGCAGCCGGAGAATCCCCTAATCTCGTGCAGGCGAACGCAGTTCAATTTATCCCAACACGAGCGGCCTGATGCCAAGTTCGGCAGCCTGGAACTGGCCTCCAAGGGCTGGCTGCACCACAAGTCCAAGGGCGACTACTTCATCCTGAATGCCAGCGTCGGCGCGGAGGAGTTGCAGCGGGAGATGCAGGACGTTGAGGGGTTCCTGGACAACACGGCGATGAAGATGCATCCGCAGCTGCTGGAGAACCTGCGGGGCGAACTGGGAATACGGCTGCTGACCGGCATCCAGGTGCAGGGCATGCCCATCGTTCACGAGGGTTCCCACTGCCTGATCGCTGCCGAGACGGGATGCGGCAAGACCCTCACCTATCTGCTGCCCATCCTGGACAGGCTGCTCCAGAGGGAAGCTCCAGAACGCAGGCTCAACACTCCCCGAGCTCTGATCCTGACACCGGGCCGGGAGTTGGCCACACAGATAGCCGAGGTCGCGGAGAAGCTCACCCAGGGCACGGATCTGAAGGTGAGGACTCTCCTGGGAGGCAACACCAAGCAGCTGATGATGAGCCCGCAGTTCGAGGAGGCGGACGTGCTGGTGGCAACTCTGGGAGCCCTCAGCAAGCTGGTGACCACTGGCATCTATCGCATGGAGCAGGTGCGCCACCTGGTCCTCGACGAGGCGGACACTCTGCTCGATGACACCTTCACGGACAAGCTGACCTACTTCCTCAGGCGGTTTCCCGTGAGTACCTGGAGCTCGACGAGAAGCGTGTTTGTGTAAATCTCTGTTTCCTCTTCAGTTTCACTTGGCTCACAAGCAGGATGCAGGCACACAGCTTATCCTGGCCTCCGCAACGATGCCCACCAACACAAGGGAGATCCTGCACAAGGTCATCGACGTGGACACCATCCGGGAGGTGGTCAGTCCGCACCTGCACCGCCTGATGCCGCACGTGACACAGAAGTTCCTGCGCCTGTCCAAGGCGGACCGGCCCGCCACTTTGCTCTCCCTCGTCAAGCAGGATGTGGCCAAGCGCCGACCCCTGATCCTGTTCAGCAACAAGTCCGCCACCAGCGACTTCGTGTCCATCTTCCTCAATAACAGCGGCGTCAACTGCCTGAATCTGAACGGCGACATGCTGATGAAGATCCGTCTCGGCCGTTTCGAGCAGTTCCAGAACGGCCACTGCGACGTGCTCTCCACCACGGACGTGGGAAGCCGTGGCCTGGACACCACCCGAGCCCGGCACGTCGTCAACTTTGACTTTCCCCTACACGTGTCCGACTACATCCATCGGTGCGGGCGCATCGGTCGCGTGGGCAGTGTGGATAAGGCGCTGGTCACCAACTTTATCTCGTCGCGCCGCGAGATCGACGTCGTCCAGCGGATAGAGCACGCGGCGCGCACGGGTGGACTGCTGCCGGATGTGAATGCCAACATCCGGAACATCATCAACAAGCGGATAATGGCCGAGATGAAGGCGGCGGGTGTGCCAGTTCCGTCCTTGGGGCCAGGGAATCCCCACCAAGCCCAAGAAGAGGCCTTTTAGTCGTTTTGGTTTCGTAAGTAAGTCGGTAAAAAGTTATTGTTTTCATCAATATACTAGCTGTACCATATCAGAGGCCTCAAATGATTTCTTTTTTATGCGCCATGGTGCGTTCATGCCTCTCTTTACCTGCTATGCTCCTCAGAAAGCCACAAAGGGTGTCCAGTTTAAGTATAGGTTTGTTTTTATTGAGATCCCCGGCTCTGCTCCTCCTGGACTCTCTATCCATCCAGAGAAGACCTTATAATACTCCCCCCATCCGTCGAAAACCCTCAGATCCTTAGATAGTGGTAGCCGCTCGTTGGCGGCCATCTTCTCACGTTTGTCAGCGGCTTAAATAGCTTTCGTTTGGCTATGAGAATATCAGAGCTGGCGCCTGCCACCGCAGCAGCACCACCACCATTGGCTGTGGACGCGGGAGACTGTGAGATACCCGACACCTTGGGCTTGAGCAGCATCGGTCGGCAGCCGGCGAACTTGAAGCGGATGTGGCCGGCGCAGTTGTGCTGCAGATTCGGCGACTGGAGCTCGGGGAAAGCCTCTCGCAGAGTGGGCTTCGGCTTGAGCGCCTTGCTGGGATCATCGCCGTGGCACATGGCGGCGGCCAAGGTGCTCCATTCCAGCCGACGCACCCCCGGCACTGACTCTATCCTGTACGCTGGAGCCTTGGCTCGCACATAACGCCGCGTTACCATCTTCTCGTAGGCTCCTGCAAGAGAGACACACATAAGCCAAGTGCTTCCAAGAATCAGATCAAGACCATTTGATCTTACGCGCATAGTGCACCAGAAAGGGCTGGAGGGCGGCGGTTCCGCATCCGTGCTCCAGCCACTCGTACAAGTAGATGTCATCGCGTCCACCTAGGAAGATGGCTGCCGGCGCCAAGTCCTGCCACAGGCTCTCGGGGATCTCCTCCACGCCCAGCTTGTAGATGTACGGAATGAACTCCCGGAAGGCGTACTCCCCCAGTGCAATCAGTCCGCGCACCGCTCTGCTGATGTACTTGAAGTCTGCAAGAGGGATCCAGGGATAAACCTCTACAGCTGAAGCTCTAGACGATCATTTAGGCACTCACCTCGTTCACTGCAGACATCACGGCCTTCGAAGAACCTTGTGAGGCGACGCAGGATCAAGAACAGGCACTCCCCATGCAGGTAGCCGCTCTGGGAGGCCAGCTGGCCAATGGTTTCGCACAGCTCATCCACCAAGGCATTGCCCACGGGACTGGCAAAGTAGTGGGAGAGGTGCTCCGTCTCCTCCGGCTCGGGGGTAACGCCTTCATCCTCCGTTTCGAGGCTGTAGATCGTGTGCTCCTCCTGAATGTTCTCGGCAGGAATCTCTGACTGCGGATCCTGCTGCTGCAGCTCCTGTTCCGGCTCCATCTTGAGCTGATCCTCCAGCTCCATCTTCACAGTCGCCTGGCCAGGACCTGCCGTGTCTGCTGCGTCTGCTCCCTCAGGGGGAACTTCGAGCGGCGTCGGCGGTGGCAGATGCGGCGCCTTGATGGTCTCGTATGGAGCCATCAGCTGGCTGACGAGCACCTCCGCCAGGTGGAAGTACTCCGGCTTGCAGGCGCTGTGGTTGGCGTGCGCGTTGTAGTTGCAGGCTCGGAGCAGCCGCCAGCAGCGCTGACTCAGCGGATCCTGCTGCTTGAAGGCCAGCAGCTGGACCATTTTGCTGACTATCACGCGATATACGGAGCCCATGAGGGGCGTCTGGAAGGCGTGGGCGATGGCCTCGGACTGGGACTTGCTGTCCGCGAAGAGAGCGGCTGTCACTAGGTTCTGTACGCACAGCTTCAGCTGCTCCGTGTGCTTGTCCTCCACGGGACAGATGCTTTGAAAGTCGTCATCGTCGGCCAGGGCCAGGCTGACCTCCTTTTGGAACTCCTCGCGCAGCTCGAAGATCTTGTCCGAGTGGAAGTAGAAGCTGCCATCGTAGTCGATGCGGTCCCACTCACTGTCCATGGCCCCCAACATGGGCGGGACGTTGGCATCCTTGAGCACCTCGTTCACCAGGTCGTAGGTTACCACGCCGCCCGAGTGCCGCGAGTAGATCTTCACATTCTAAAGGATAATACGGGATTAGAGAGCTGTAACGGGGTCGAAGATCGGTGGATTACGTTGATCAGTTCCCAGACTTTGTAGGAGGCATCCTCTGCCAGGCGAGCGCACACATCCTGCGACAGCTCCACATCCGTCTGGTCGTGCTGCTCCCAGAAGATTTTGATGGTGCGCGGATCGAAGCCCGCGTAGCTTTTGTGATGGCCGCCACCCTGCAAATAAGCATCGGTTCCGGTCAGAGGAACCGCTGGATCTTGAGTCCATTTGCTCTCACCATTCGACTGGAGTTCCCAGAGGCCTCGCCCGCCGCTATTCCTGCTGCTCCGTGCCCGCCGCCTGCCACCGCAAACGAGGCATCGAACAGATTATAGTTAACCATACTCGAGGTGGGCGTCGTGGGCGTTGTTACCATATTGAGGTGCGTGGGCGTGGCCGGCAGGCTGCCCACTGCCACGCCAACGCCTACACCCAGACCCAGCGCGGAGCCGGATGCGGTGACGGCGGAGGCGAGAGATGCTGAGGAGGAGCTCTTGCTGCTGCCCAACTCCAACTTTGCGGACTTGGAGCGCGACTTTGTGGACTTTTTGCTGACCTTACTGTGCGATGACTTGTTCAGCTCGTCCGGATTGCCGGCGCCCAGGTTTTTCATCGTCTCATCGGTTCTCCTTGCGGATTTTTAGCGAATAAACATTGAAGGCGGCGGCAAAAAAATAAACAAAATATTTCGCAAGATTCGCAGTCAGTCAGTGTTGGATAACTGTCTGGGTGCAGTGGTAGTGCTGCATAACATGAATATATCCGTTTGATGGAAGGACAAATTTAGCTGGATTTGCGGTTTTATTTATAAAAGGCCACATATACTTTTCAAATAAGTTGTATAATCAAGGTTAACGGTTGCTCAGTTGCTGAATTTTCAAGCAATATTCAATATTAAGTTTCCGATAACCGATTAATCTCTCAGGACTGATAAGGAGAAATCACTTTCGACGATTTACAACACTGCACAATCAACTGTTGATTTTTACTTAAATTACTGAATTAAAATAAATCCCGCCCGAGACCATGGCAGAAGCCGCCAACGTGCGCCAGAACCTGCAGAACGTGCCCTCGATCTTCGAGATATCGGCGGCGGAGACGCTTGACAATCTGATATATCCGGCGCTGAGCAAGATCTTCGATTACTTCGGTCTGCGGCTGGACTTTAAACTCTGGGGCAATCTCAAGGTCCAGGAGGAGCTCTCGCCGCTTCTCACCTGGCTGCTACAGTACCTGTATCTGCGCAACCGCGCCTCCTCTTTCGGCGAGAGCTTCTACGGCCTGCAGCGCACGGCCACGGAAACGGGGGATCTGCTGACCCGCCGCCAGCAGTTCGCATCCGCCACGCTGCTGACCCTTCTCCCCTACGTGGAGCGCAAGCTGCGCAGCAGGAGCACCCAGCACGAGGACTCGAGCCCCTGGGAACAGCGCCTGCTCAGCGCTTTTCACGCCTTCCATGCCGCCAAGGCGATGCACACATTCCTGTACCTCATCAAGTACGCCTCCAGCCACTCGCCCATCTTCCGATCGCTCCGCCTCACGCTCCGCTATCCGAGCGAACCGCCGCGCGAGGACCAGTGGACCTACCTCGTGCTCAAGATGCTCGAGGTGCTGGCCTTCTTCCTGCAGTTCGTCCAGTGGTGGTACTCCAACGACCAGCGTCGAAAGGTGGGAGGAACCCTGCTTAACCCGGAGCCAATGCAGCAGAGGGATCTCGATCTGCCCGAGGAAGTCAAGCAAACGCTGCCAAAGCGGGGCGAGTGTCCTGTCTGCCTGCTGCCCCTTCAAACGCCCACGGCCTGCTCTGTTTCCGGCTACGTCTTCTGCTGGAAATGCATCGTGAGTTACATGAAGGAACACGGCCATTGTCCGGTCTCCCACCACCCCATTACCCTGGAGGATCTGGTGCGCATCTACGAGACGTAGAGCCATAGGGATCCACAAGTATTTTGTTATTTCTAGTTGTTAGGACAGTTTTTCAATACAAATGTGATAAAGAAACCAGTCTTTAACTCAGATCTCGCTCAGGAAGATGCCCAGTCGCTGATCGTAGCAGATGTAAACGTGGTGAAAGTCGAAGTAGGCCAGGCACAGGTAACAGCAGAAGGCCTCGCTGGAAATGAACTCGCCGAGGCCGAAAAGCGAGTACGCTGCGGAAGATTCGGGGATTAACAGGAAACCATAGTGCATATCGCCTAGCTTTTCTTAACGGACACAGAAGCATCCACATTTAAGAATTTAAATGTAAAAAACCTACACATCATCGAGGACAAGCACTACTCGCTTTGTCTGAATTTACAAGTATAATTTATAGAGCATTGCATTTGGTAGCGTAGACTAGACCAGACTAGGTTTTATTCTTCCAGTCAGTAGTAGTTCGAAATTATTCTCCATCGGCTTTCCATTCCTATAAATATACCGTTCGACGCACTTCCACCTCCTCGACGTGCTGCACCTGACTATATCGGTATATCATGTAGCATGCAAGTCCAAGGGCTGCGATACTCCCCAGGAAGAACATTAGAGAAAATGCTGCCGAAAGAATCCGTTCGAGCAACCAAAAGGCCCAGGATAGTAGCTTGAATAGAATCGAGAGTACAAACTTGATCGTAGAGAAGATGGTCCTAAGCAACCAATCGAATAAAGCAACCAGGTTGGACAGCAAGTACCACAGAAACTTGAAGGGATAGCTGATTATTCCGAATAGCCAACGGATGAAGGATTTCTTAGCCTTCTTCTCCAGGCAGCCGTATCTGGTTTCCTCAGAGCTCCATTCATTGTTCCGGCAAATCAGCTGCTGCCCATTCGACAGATCACAGCGACAGTTTTCGGGTGGCTGGCACAGTTTATTCTCCTGGTCTCGGTGATCCTCATCACACAGTTTGACGCACTGGGCGTTGTCTATAGCTCCTTCTTTGTCTAACCAGCAGAGGCATTGGTCTGTGCAAAGGGTGTGACTCTTCAGCTCTTTGTTTTTGTCTGGTTGTGGCTCCTGGCAATAGGGAATTTTCGTCATTTGCTTAAAAATTGGCAGGAGGATGTGACTTTACTCACCGCTAAAATTAGGCTAAAATTCAGGAATAACAACACTAGAAGACACAGGTTGCGCCGATCCATGACTAATTCTTTTTTTCTAGCACTTTTTTGCAAAGCAAAGGCGATCAGTTCCGCGCAGAGTTTCACAACAAACTGAACTGAATACACACAAAGGGTGCTTACAGAGTGCGCAAAGACGAACACTTTTGCGTTTCGGGGATTCACACACTTATAATTTAGCACTCTTTATCTTATCGAATACGTTGCACATTTATAAACACTTAATTTATTAAGACAAGTAAAATATATTACTTAATTGTTAGGGCAGGATTGGGCACCGATTTGCAAGCTCGCGGCCCTTGAAAAAAACACTCCCTAAGCTTAGTACTTTCAGTGCTTGTACCCGACGATGTGTAGTTTTTGTTTTTGTTCTTACAAAGGCATTGTCTTCTAGAGGATACTCACCCAGGGGCATACAAAACTTCTGGTGGATAAAGTAACAGATCCACATAAGCACTAAAGCAGAGAAATGGACGAGGATCAGGCCGCTCTTCAGCCGAAGGGAGAGCTGCTGCTCGTAGAGTTTCCAAGCCGTGTCCTGCAGGATATAGTAATTGGAGCACACGAAGGTGCCGGCCATGACGACGGCATTCAGAATGAACAGGCTGAGAGCGTTGGCGATGTGCAGCAAGGACTCGCCATCGGATCGGGCGGAGCTGCCCCACACCACCAAGTTGCAACTGTTCACCACCATGACGAGGGCCACCAGGCTCCCAAAGCTTCGGGCCGGCTTGGGCAGTGTGCGGCGATAGAAGCGGAAATGCAGCCAGGCATTCAGTATGTGGAAGGGAAACTGCATCCAGCAGGCCAGCATCCACGCCTTGTGCTGCGACCTGGCTGACGCTGAGGCGCTGGGGAAAACGTTGAACGTATCACATGAGGTGTAGGTGGTCCTCTCAAAGTCCGTAGCTATGGCCATCACCAAGTTGTAGGCAAAACCAAAGGGCACGGGCAGCAGCCCCACGGCCAGGATAGGACCTACTGGGATACGAAAGTGCCGTCGGGGCTGCAGGTCCTTAGAGGAGCTGGGTAGAAGTAGCTGTGATTTGTCCTCCACAAAGTGATCCATTTTGAGGCAAGTAACTCAAGGGATTGGATGTCAGTTTTTGTTTAAATGCCCAAAGTACGCTTTACGTTATTCATATGACAAGTTTATCAACGAGATCTTGATGCATTTAATTGAAAATCGATTTATTTTCACCTTAAATAAAGGAATCAAAGCTTTTTAAAAATGCGGCAATTGCCAGTGATCAGCGCTCAAATAAATACAATTTTGTGTTTGGCTTAGAATATAAAAGAACCAATTAGTATACAATTTATCATTCAGCCTAACTAAAAATTTGAATAAATATTGCATATTACTTCATGATGGAACTCGGTTGGTCATACTGAATTAATCTAACTTTTCTAGCTTACAAATAAGATAAAAAAAACAATCGAATTGCGAAAATAAAACCAATAAAGAGAAGCGTGATAGAAAAGGCTAAGCTAAAAGCGTGTCCTGTCATACTGCATCGTTTTTTGAAACGGAATCCCTCGGAAAAATTAAGTAAACTTTGAGCTTAAGCTAATACCGCGTATGTACAGAATACTCAATGGGTCGCACGTCGGGCGACTGGCTGGATGTTAGCGGAGCTGGGCTGGGACTGTGGACCAGGAATCAGATCTCTAGAACTGTGATAGGTAAAGGCCATGCTTGGCGTCGCACACCACGTTGAGGGCGTGAAAATCCCAGTAGGAGGTCATGTGGAAGCCCATGTTGGTCAGCACCACGACATACTCGAACAAGGCGAAGAAGGTGTAAACTGTGTGATAGTAACAAGAGTTTCAGTATGTGTTAATGTTCCTTAATCATAGTTCCATCTAGTAACCATTAAAGGGATCAGTTTCTCAAAGTTTAGGGTGAGCTTATTTTTAATGATAAATATTAACTCACCAGTCAAGAAAATGCCGAATATTAAGGGGTTTTGGGTAGCTCTGATCTCGAATTCGAAGTCCGTTACTTCAAGTTTTACCCTAACCTCAAAAACCATGGAGTAACGGTATTCTTTGAGTTTGAGGTCTTATCGATTGGAATCGATTAGATATCATTTAGAGAAGGACAAACTATCACTGTGGACGGCAGTCCAGGTAGTGACGATGAGCACCGAGACTGGTGCGCAAGGAGACTACTATATAGCGCCGTAGAATTGAATTATTTAACCCCAAAAGCCAGTAATAACTTTTAACGTTAATCTTAGCGTTTGCGGTTAGGAAAAAACCTTGTGTGATGGAGCAAAACGGACTTCAGATTCGTGTTCAGCTTTTGAGTATTGGTTTCGATTGGATATATTTTAAGGAACCACTTTTCTTGAACTGCTAACTTCTCCTGGATTCCACTCTTGCGGGACTCTTCTATCTTCCATCCCATCATCGTCTCACGACCGTCACTCACCTCCCGCCTCGCAGTGGGAATTGTGCCTGACGAAGCAATATCCCGCCAGTCCAAAGGCCACCACGTTCACCAGAAAGAGGTTCCGCTTGTACCTCAGCGACTTCTCCTCGTGCGGCAAGAGCACTGCCTTCCGGGCATTCCTGTTCAAGAGGTAGGAGACCAGCATGTAGCACTCGGAGCAGGCGATAAACACCACAAATGCGTTCCGGTGCGTCTCGTAGTGATCCGCCGACGTCCAGAAGGAGAGGCAGAACAGGGCGAAGTCCTCTATCACGTTCAGGGTGCAGGCCAGGACGCCCAGCAACCTCCGGCTCCGTCTTATATGCTCGCGGTAGTGCTCCAGGTACATCTTGGCCACCGCCAGCCGGAGCGGCAAGTGCAGGAAGATGGCCAGTCGCCAGACCGTTCGCTGGGGCTCATAGTTCCCAATGGCCGCCGACACGGAGGGCAGGTAATTGGCCACGTCGCAGTGGGTGTAGGTGCTTCGCACAAAGTCAAAGGCCAGGGACCAGGCCACGCAGAAGAGGAAGCCTCCCAGGGGCAGGCTGAGCGCCAGGAGCGCCAGACGGGCGAAGGGCAAGCGGAAGAAGACACTCTTCGGGTCGCTGAAGCGCTCGTATGTGGGCAGCATTTGGGCTGCAGCTAGTGGGTGCGAGTGGGTCTAGGAGGTTGGGTTGGTTCAGTCAGCGGGCCGCGATCCTCATTTCATCCAGTTGCTCTCTCCTAATTATCTAGTTTCCGCGGATTGCTTACGTTGTAAACATTGCAAGAGGTTGTAAACAATTTAGTGATCGATATCATCAGCTGGCTATCGACACCCACCAGCGGGGGTGGTTTTTCATGCAGAAAGTAACCGCCATCAGAGATGAGACAGCTATCGATTAATATAACAATTTCTTTCGAGATTCAGATATTTATAGCTAGATTTAACAGATAAATAAAGCTAATTTAAAAATAAAATAGACAAAATTAAATAACAAAAAATTAATTTGGTGTATAATATTTGATTTTGCATTTTTTTTTAATAATAAATACATTTAATTTAATAAATGTTTTTTGATTGATTGTTAATCTTTAAAATATATATTTTTTAAGAAAACTTTTTTTTATAAGATTAATTATTAATTCAATTTTAGATTCTAGCATCCTGCTTTATTATAGCTATAAAATAGCTAGATTTAGCTTGAAAAATTACACAGAGCAGTCCCACCCGGCCACCTATCGATATCGAATTGCCTATCGCCGGCTGAGTGCCATCCATAGCAGCGCTAAACAAAACAAAACACGCGCAAAAAAAAGGATAAATTGTCATTGTTTACCGAGAGCTAAGCATCCTGCGAATCCGTCAGAGATGGATATCCTACTGGCCAACGTGAACGGCCTGCAGTTCAAGGCGGAGCGGGACCTGATCGAGCAGGTGGGCGCCATCCCCCTGCCCTTCTACGGCATGGACAAGTCCATTGCCGCCGTGTGCAATTTCATCACGCGGAGCGGCCAGGAATGCGACAAGGGCAGCGCCTGCCCCTTCCGGCACATCCGTGGAGACCGGACCATCGTGTGCAAGCACTGGCTGCGCGGACTCTGCAAAAAAGGCGACCAGTGCGAGTTCCTCCACGAGTACGACATGACAAAGATGCCGGAGTGCTACTTCTATTCGCGCTTCAACGCCTGCCACAACAAGGAGTGCCCCTTCCTCCACATCGACCCGCAGAGCAAGGTCAAGGATTGCCCCTGGTACAAGCGCGGCTTCTGTCGCCATGGCCCCCACTGCCGGCACCAGCACCTGCGCCGGGTGCTCTGCATGAGCTACCTCGCGGGCTTCTGTCCGGAGGGCCCCGCCTGCAAGCACATGCACCCCCGCTTCGAGCTCCCACCCCTGGCGGAGCTGAGCAAGGATCAGCTGCACAAGAAGCTGCCCACGTGTCACTACTGCGGCGAGCTCGGACACAAAGCCAACTCGTGCAAGCAGTATGTGGGCAGTGTGGAGCACCGCAACAACATCAATGCCATGGATCACTCGGGACACTCTGGTGGGCACTCTGGTGGTCACTCTGGCGGTCACTCTGGCGGTCACTCTGGTGGACACTCTGGACACTCTGGACACTCAGGACACCACTCTGGTCACTCCGAGGGCAACGAGGACGGCTCCTCTAGTCACCACAATCAGCACGGCCCGCCCGGGTACGTCAAGATTCCCACGCCGCTGGAGGAGATCACCTGCTACAAGTGCGGGCATAAGGGCCACTATGCCAACAAGTGCCCCAAGGGCCACCTAGCCTTCCTCTCCAACCAGCATAGTCATAAGTAGATCCTAGAAGTAAGAGTTCATAATGTAGCCCCCACGAGAGTTCAGAATAAATCTTCCGCGGAGACGGGGTCTTCTGTTTGATCCCAGCTGCTGGAGATCTGGAGATCGCTATCTATTTCCATCGATCGAAACACTAATTTTTAAATTACAACGAGACTGTTGAAAGATTGGAACTCTGGAAAAACTGAAACTTACTGCCGCTTTTGTTATCAGTGAAATAAAATAGTTACTTTTCCATTGAAAATTAAATTTTGCTTCGATATTTATCAGTTTTATAAAACAAAAAATAAAGTCCATTAATTGTGATGTAAATATGGCACTTCTATTTTCTATAAAAAAAACAAATGTCTAAACTTTAAAGTTTAATATAATTTTTTCCACTATTTAAAACATGTAGCTCAACACTAAACATTATAAAATAAAAAGAAGACGTAACTATAAGTAATTTCAACAGTTTATTTAGATTTAAATAGTATAAAATAAAAGAAATAAGATTTACAAAAATATTTTAAGTTTACGGTATTTTTAAGCTTTTGCAGTAATCAATTGCAATCATCGAAATGCATCAATGGGGCGACCATCGATAACTGGGGCTCATCGATAGCCCAGCTCGCTCACTGAGTACAAACATCAATTGCGCACCAAATTTTCAGTAAAAACAAACAGAGTCGGATTATTCGGACGGAAGCAAAAATCGAGGAGCAGCCATGACAATTCTGGGCAAATTGCGGGGGGAGATCAAGGACCAGGAGAAGGTGCCACTGCCGATGAACCTCAACGATGAGGCTCTTCTGCACCATGGGTCGTTAATCGCAGTGAGTTTTCTCCTCTTTTTTTTGCGCAATCGTTGGGGAGCAGTCGTCGTCGTCGTTGTGTCGATGTGTCCTTGCGCCCTTCCCTGTCCCTGTCCTGTCCTTCGGCCCGCGAGCCACAAGTTTCGCAAGTGGGTGGCTCTGCGGGAGGTCGCATTCCTGCGCTCCGAATTCGAATCCGAGTCCGAGTCCGAAGCGTAATCGGGGAATCTCCAGCCTCAGCAGCCTCGGCCTGCAGGCTATCGATTTTTCGCTCGCTTGGAATTCCCGCTGTCCTTGCACTGTTTTTCTCTGGCACTGCTCCTCCGCTACTCCACCTTTGCCTCGCTTTTCCTGGCCCCTCCTTCCTCCTTCAAGGACTCGCCACTCGAGGTCAGAGCGGAGGCTCTGCTGGTCCTTCCTGTTGCTGTTGCATGTGCAGCCGAGTGGCCCTGACAGCTGGGATGGAGCAACCCAATTTGGGTTTTTCGAGCTCCAAATTCAGCTCTTTGTTGTCGCTGCTGGCTGGCACTTGCTCTTTGGCCGCGCACAGTGACCTCGATAGGTGCTTGCACACTTTGGAGCAGCGACATGACCAGGTGCGAAGAGTCACCAAAAGAAAGTCGTGTCTTATCAGCAACAACTCCAGACACTTCCACATTCTCCGCATATATCGCCTTATCTACCAATCATATCTTTTAAGGGTGGAGCTCTATTTTTATATTTTTGCGATTCCATGTATGTTTAAATGCCTAGAGACCACTGTATCGTAATGGATAATGATGACCGATAAATATAATCGGAACTACAGTCGGGCTCTATTAGGCATAACCCAAATGTGTTTGACCTAATAAAAGCTAATTAATTGAGCTTTATTTATTTTTCCTATTTATGAGATTTGTTTAGTCTATATATAGTCTTTGTTTAGGTGCTTGGAAACTTGTAGCATTATCTTATAGAGGGACTCTCCCTTTCTATCATCAAATCAATTAAATTTAAATAATAGCATGTGACAAAACGTAAATCCCCATAAATTAGTGATCTATTAGGTCTACATTGATTAACATTTCTATTGAATTTACTGATTAGAAATGCCAAGGGCTACTTATTTCACAACGCCCATCTTTTTCCTGAAAGTGCTTAATGCGGCCTAGGTAAAGTAAGTGATTATTATATTGAATATGGATTAAACATGACAGAAAGGCTATTGAACTGCATCAAGAAATTTTTCTTTTGGTTGAATTTGCATTAAGTACCATTTGTGTTCAAGAAAATAAAATCATCAAGCCAAAGTTTTGTAAACAAAGGAAAGAGCTTGACATGTTAGGTTGCCATTTTGGTTGAGTCAGCATTAAGTCTTCTAGAGAATTCAGTGCTCTAGTTAAATTTCTTTACTAAAAGAAAGAGGAAAAAGATGACAGTTATCATGGAAAATAGCACAAAATAGACTTTAAAGTCAACTTCTAAGCAGTTACACACATCTGAGTCAACGCTAAAAACTCTATTTATTTTCTTTGTGACTGCAAGTTATCGCGGCTTTTATGACTTTCCAATGGAAACCGTTTTAATTCGGAGATAAGGCCGAGCGATATGACATCCACTATGTGCACATACGTATCTTCCTCCTACGACTGCGAATCCCACAAAAGTTTCTGAGGAATATTTTCTTTGACTTTAATAAGAAATACTATTATGACAAATATTAAATCCCCCAAGGCAATATGCTTAATTTACTAAAGATTAAATGAGTCCCAAGTGTGTAATAATGGTTGGCACAAAAAAATAAACATAAATAAACATTATATTTTCGCAGCCCAAAGTCGCATATAGCGACACCGAGGCCGATACCGAGTCCATGGTCTTCAACCGGCCACAGCACCATTGCTTGAAGTCCTTTCTGCTGTTCCTCATCGCCGTTGTGGTGATGCTGATGGGCGTTCTGGGCGGCTGGACCTTGTATCGGCTGTACGCTCCCTCGCACGCCAGCATGCGGTACCATGCCCTCTGCGAGATCCCCTATCCCGAGGACTCGATGGAGCAGCCCAGGATCTACCAGCGCAGCGATGAGCCCTTCGCCTTGAACTGGCGCGCCCTGCTGCCGCAGTTCGGACCCCTCCCGGATAGCGGACCCCTGGACGAGAACAGCAACTATTTCCGCGAGGAAATCGAACTGGACGGCGATAACGATGATGATGGCTACGCCAGGGTGGATGTCCCCGACTTCAAGGACGGCCGACGCGGCCGGTTCATGCACGACTTCAAGGAGAACCAGTCGGCCATCATCGATACCACCACCGGCAGGTGCTTCATCATGCCGCTGGACAGGGAGACCACCCTGCCGCCCACCAGCTTCGTGGACCTCATGAAGAAGATGGGCACTGGCTACTACAACATCGACACGGAGCGTGTGCGCCGGCAGATGCGCGTGGTCACGCCCCGCATCACCGATCTCTCGCTCATCTCCGAGCGCATTGCCAACGAGTGCTACGACATGAAGGTCTACCAGATGGAGAAGTTCATCTCGGGCAGTAAGTGGCCACGCTTTGCTCTGCCAGGGAACGATTCACTTCATTTTTTTCCTCTCTTTGCAGTCTCGAAGCGATCGGCTGACCCACTGCCCGCTGCCGGCAAGTATGCCCAGTTCATGGGCAAGGGCGTCATTGAGTACGACCTGGCCAACATCGCCGAGGTGGAGGCCTATGAGGCCAACGAGCAGCAGCGGGCTTGAGCAGCTGGATGAGGATCTTTTAAGCTACAACACCCCATATATGGAATACACACAACCTAAACCTAAACAAATTATTACTTAGAATCGATTATACATATAGCGGACGCGTCCCGAGTCGAGGATCTGGAATCTGATTACTGGTCACTGGTCACTGGCCAATGGCCTCTGGTTGCCACTGGTTAACAGAACACATCATCATTTAGCGAATGGAATCCTTTAGAATCCTAGTAAAGAAGCGTAAACAAAAAATGTACCTAGAGAACGCAATCAAAAGCGATCGACGAAATTTGTGACAAATACACGAGAGCGAGGAGGGGAACGGATCGGATCGGATTGGAACGGACTATATCGGTACACACTGCAGCATTCCAAGTACATATTTTATATACAAATATGCTCCTTTAACTACATATTCGAACAAGTAAATGTATAGAGATCGGATCCAGATCGCAGCTATTTACATGGAAAGAAACCAAAACCAAAACCAAAAATCCAAAATCCCAACCAGAAGCCGAGCGGTGAAGCGGAAGGAAACTATCATCAGAAACAACAACAAATTAATCTAAATGTTCTTTAAACTTAATTAAAATGTATTAAACGCGAATTTGTGATCTTTAAGCGTGGCTTTCTTTATTTGGCTTCTCTATAAATAATTAAATACTATAACATTCAACCTAAAGGTACGGCTTGCACAGGGCAATGGTGTGGTCCACGCCGTAGGCCACCTTCGTCACCTTGCCATTGATGGCCGCCTTGAAGGGGAAGAACTGATCCTTCTTGTGGCCCAGCCCCAGGTGCCCAAAGCGATTCTTGCCCCACATGAAGAGATCGCCGTCAGAGTTGACGGCGCCCATGTGGAAGACGCCGCATCCGATGGACACCACTGTGGTGGCATTGCTAAAGTCGTTCCGCCCAAAGAGTGGCGGCAGAAGGTGCTGTGGCTTTGAGGTCTGCTCCACGAAGGGCCCAAAGCCAAGGATGCCGAAGCCCCAGGTGTAAACCAGGCCCTGATCATTCAGAGCCATGCAAAAGGATCCTCCGGCAGCCACATCCTTGATCTTGCCAATGCCCTTGGTCAGCTTCAGGGCGCGCGGTGAATTGATCTGGGTTTCCGCGTGCTCCGAGTCGTCCAGCTGCCCGTACTCCGAGTTGCCCCATCCAAAGACGTCGCCCGCCTCGTTCACAGCCAAAACGCAGTCGGAGGAGCAGCTCAGCCGAACGATCTTCTCCTTGGCAATGTCGCCGGCGATGAGCGTGATCTGACCGGCGGTGTGGTAGTTTCCCTGGCCAGTCTGGCCGTCGGCGCCCCATCCGCAGGTGTAGATGCGTCCAGACTTGGTGAGGAACATGGTGTGGTCCTGGCCGCACTCCACGTGCACCAGTTCGTCCTCCTTGCCGCATATGTCCTCCTGCGGAATCCGGTGGATGAGCGCGCTGCCGCTGTACCGCTCCTCCTCGATGATGGAGCGCCCGCACTGCCCGTAGGAGTTGTTTCCCAGCGTGAAGACGGTGCCGTTGTGCGTGAGCACCACCAGGTGAGCCCTGCCCGCCGACATGCTCTTCACCTGCATGTCCTCGTCCGTTTCTCCCTGGACCCGCGGCAACTTGATGGCTGTGGGGTAGATGATCACGTCCAGGTTCGCAGGATCCTTGGGATTGCCCTTCACCTGAAAGCCCAGCTGCGAGTCCGTGTTTAGTCCGCTCCCGAAGATCGTCTCTCCGTCACTCCTGTGCACGGCATAGGCTGTGAATCCATAGCCGGCGGCTACATCCGTAATATCGTTGTTGTTCGAGAACTGAAGCCTCGTCGGATGATGCACCATCTCCGTGTAGCGCTCCTGGGCCTTCTTCACGTTGGTCTGCAGCCCCAGAGCGCCGGTCTCCTGGAATCCCCACACGTAGACGCGGTTCTCATGCTCATCCGTCACCTTCGGCGTGAACTCCTTGATCTTGGACTTGTCCTGCGCCAGAACACTCCGCTTGGCCTTGGCGGTGTAGGACCTGCTGAGCGCAGGTCCGACTGTCCTACAGGCTCTTATCATGCTTTAGGCTTTATTTCACTTAAAACATGTTATTAAATATTTTTTAAACTAATCCGTTCACACTGTTCGACGGTCGCTCAGCTGTTCGCCCAGCTGGTTTCAGCAGCACTTACCAACACCGTTCCCGCACAAGGAGCATTAGAGGTGGAGAAACATCGATGTTTGCAGACATCGATGTTTTTCGATGTTTAAATAAAAAACATCGATGGAAAAAAACATCGCAGTTTTTCGATGTTTTCATAAAAACATCGCTGAAACATCGATGTTTTCAAGAAAACAGAAAAAAAAAAAGCCCTCTAAAAAAATTAAAATTGTTTTCCTTACTTTAGTAATATGACAAAAACATCTATGTTTCCCCACAAAACATCGATGTTCCTAAACATTTCAAAATCATCGATGCATCGATGTTTTCATCGATGTTTTTCCACCTCTAGGGAGCATGTCTGCGATAAGCCCTATATCGACTAGTAATCGCTTATCGAATGCTAGTCGATTAATGAATCGAATTGATGGCCATCGAGGGATCGAATGCGCAAATCGATAGTAAATAAACGAAAGGAATCGGCTGCGCTCCGGCGAAATCATTAAAAATTAATTAAAAAAGCGCCGATCAGGCCCTTAAAAAAAGTGTAACTAGTTCGCTAATTAACCAAAATTGTCGCGTGTAAAGCTCGCATTGCCGAAACTCGTGGTTTTCCGTGCATTCGAGTGATTTTCCACAACCGCAGAGCAGCAGCAGCAGCATATGTATACATATACATATACATCTGTAGGTGCGTTATGTACAAAGTATTATAATTATAAAATTGCAAGTGAGCAAAGTGTGTGTAAAGTGCAATAGCCTGGGCGGAGAGTTCGGAGTGTGTTTGGAGAGGGGAGAAAAGTGAAGTGAAGTGAGGTGTGCTGTTCCAGGAGATTAAGTCCCATGTCTGGCCATTCGCTGTCGCTTCTTGCAAGGGCTGCTGGGGCCGCTGGCTGCTAGGGCAAGCAAGGATACTAAGCCAAGGATAAGGATAAGGACTTGGGACACACCGAGGAGGAGTGCCAGGAGGAGCTGCGAACAGGAGCAGGAGCAGGGATAGGAGTTGCCGTCGCAAGCGCTTCGTCTCCGGTAGGTACACACAAAATATTCGGCTGCTCCTTTTTAGCTCCTGTTTGTGCCGTTCTCTCTCTCTCCGCTTTGCTCTCTCTTTCGGGTGCCGCCCGCTCTCGCTGCTCTCTCTCTCTCTCGCGAAGCACCTGGTGGTGCGAAGTCCTCTCAGTGTCCCAGTGGGTGGCTTCGCCGCCTGCTTCGGCCTGCAACCCTTGTCCCGTCACCTTTTTTTGGGTAACCATGGTCGTGTGCTTACTGTGCCATCATCCTCTGTGCAGTTCTGGCATCACTCCTCCTGCAGGAACCCCACCCCAGCGGAGGCAGCGAGTCCTGGCCGAAAGCCACCACCACCTCGCAGAGATTTTGCGCAGCAGCTCTCTCGCAGCGCAACTCAGGGCACGGCCGGCGACTCCCCCGGCAACAAATCCCGAAAAATGCGGAAAACAAAGCCCGCAACCGAAACCGAAACCCAAACCCAAACCCAAACCAAATCCCAATCCCATTCCTCACCAGAAGCGTCTACTTAATCAACTCGGGGAATGGGCTTCCACAGCCCACAGAATGAGTGATCTTATGTAAACAGGCCACGGATGAGGGGCTGCCCTTTGCCTCCCACGACTGGCTCCCAGATAAGACAGCGCTAGCTCCCGCCCCTGCCCCAAGCAGATGGCCCACTTTCAGTTCCTCCTCCGCCTCCTCCTCCAGCCCCAACCAAGTCGTAACTCAATGTTATAGAACTATAAATGCTCCCATTTTCGGGGCCACCAATTTGTTTGTGATGCCTTCTCGTGACGGGAGGAGCTGCTACTCCCTCGAATGGAACCGCCGACCTCAGGCCACTCCAGAGAGCGGCGCATAAATGGAAGGGAAATACCGAAAAGAAAGAAACTTTCCGCCTCATAAACTCGTGGGCCTGCCTGTGTTCCCCAAGCACGTGCAACTCTTTCTTTCTTTTCTTTCTTGTTTTCCCTGGCATTTCGCTATTTCTGTGAAAACAAGACGAAATGCTGTCAAGGCAATGGCACCATGTACACGGCGGGAAAAGATATCTACCACCGAGATCCCCGATAAGATTATCAGTTTAGTTCAAGATCACCTTTCACAAGTAACATAAATATTGTATGCTTAGTGATACGAACTTGATATGATAAAGATATGATAATACTCACAAAGCTATCTCAAGCTGCAATTTATAAAACATTGCTGGTCACCGAACTTCAAGGTCGGAGCATGACAAACAGGCAGACTATGCCAGCTAAGCCTATGCCGCACCCGCATGTGTATGTTTTGTTTTTATAATCCCAATCTCTCGCTGTCTTGTCTTGTTTTTGTTAGTGACGATAATCTTGTATCGGAAAGAGCTCTGGGAGCTGAAGACCATCCGAATAGCTTTGAATATACATCGATCTTAATCTTCTTCAACATCCCTAATCTTATCAGTCTAACTTATGATCACATTATATCACTAAACAGATATATACAATGTTTGTCTGATATAAGGAAACTAAAATACCCTCACAAACGTAAAAAACCAACCAAATAGTTTCTATAATCTATATAGCCGAGCGAAAACCTAATAATTTCGTTCACACCCTGCCCGATTTTCACAAATCGATTTTCAAAACACAAACAGACGTCAGAGTGTCTCTGGATATCTGTGACATCCGAGAAAATATAGCCTAGATATACTGGGGCAACGTAGCGTTGTTGATACGGCGCAGATGGTGTGAGAAATTCCCCAATTTCCTTCCGGGGCACCACTTTTCCCTCAGTGCAGCGAGGGGGGCGTGGCAGGGGCCTGTTGTCAATGTCTCGGCTGTTGTTGGTTGTTCGCTTGGACGGACTTATGCAAGCGCAAACAATAACAAAGCAATTGCCAAGCCAAAGAAAATCCAAATCCGAAGCCAACGGTGGTGCAGTTCATTGGCAGCCAGCCAGCCAAGCGTTTCATGTTTACCCACAGCCCCCCTCCTCTCGGTTCCACCCACCTTATCACACCCGAGCATTGGGCACAAGACACAATCTTTTTTGGGTTCTTTCTCCGTCGCTATCTGCTCGACTCGGCTCGGTTACGGTTTCACTCCCCGCTTTCTCCTCGAGTGAGAGAGAAACAATAACAAAAAGGGGCAGTGAGTGATTCACTTGGCGACCAGTTCTTCTTCGCTGCCACTTGAAGTAAGCAGGGAATTTTCGCCTATCTCGGCGAAAGCGAAAAGCCTTGACTAATCGATGGCAAAACAAACAAACTAAGAACAACACTCGTTATCGCCACAGAATTATTATTATTATGACAACGCGGGTGCGGGTGGGGGTGCGGGTTCAGACAGGAAGCGCAGGCTACATATTTTAGCCAGAATGTGGCACAAATTTTGTAATCGCTGAATGCACTCATAGTTCCAAGGAAGAGAACTAGGAAATGGCATACAATATATAAACTCAATCATAGCTTATTCCATTTTGGAGTACTGATGTCGCAATCAGCGTTGTGGGAGTCAAGACTTTAGCTGAGTCATTTTCTCTATCTATGATCTAACATTCAGCCTTCCTTCAGTTGCCCCGCGAAAAAAAGTGAAAAGCTTAAAGTCAAAGCCCCAGAAGAGAGCGTCTGACGCTTATTGATTTTTAATTATCGCAGCTCTCGGCCCAAGATGGCCCTTGGCTACGACATTGACTTTGATTTTCGTTGGCTCTTCAGGCTTCTGGCCTGGCCATCGAACTCTCGAGCCTCTCTCTGCGGCGATCTCTGGTCTCAGCCAGCTGCCTTATGTCACTCGCTTCGGCCGATAAATCTCGGCCAAGAAACCAATTTCCGAAATCCGCCGCCAATTCCCGTTCGTGACTCATTGCGGTCGAGTGTCTCAGCGGAGTTTCAGTTGTCTTTCTTGGCCTGAAGCGGTGGCTATGTTTGCTCAAGATCTCGCTTCTGTGTGTGTGTGTGTGTATATGGGTTTCCCGGTTCTGTGACCTCCCCTCGTTTAGGGGAATCAATAACCGAATGATGCCCGCTTGACACCCGTCGTCGTCGTGCTCCCAGTCGTCCCAGTCGTTCCGCTGGCAATTGGATTCAATTGAGGCAACTTTCACTTGCACGGATTTAATTGCCACACAAACTGGAATGGCCAGCTTCCAGCTTCCAGCTCCCTGCTCCCGGCTCCCAGCTCCCTCATCACTCACACCAACTCAGCTCATTCACTCAGTCATCCTCATTGCTGGCTCGCTGACCCAAAACAAACATTTTCAGTTGGTTTCTTGTGTACTTTTAAGCTAATCATTTTCACGCTTCTTGGCTGAGAAAAATAAATCCTAATTTGCATATCATTTGCTCTCTTTTTCCTTTCTTTTCCTCCTTCGTTTATGTTTTATTTGCGTTGCGTTTTGTGATCGTTCGTTCGCTTATCGTTTACGTTTGCCACGCCTTCGCTCACGCCAATGCCAACGCCTACGCCTCTGCCTATGCCTATGCCTATGCCTCTGCCCCCTGATTACGCCCCCCAGCAACTATGCATTGGCCAGAGGCAGCAACATGCAGCAAGCTTAGAGTGCCCGCGGGCAGCAGCAACACATAACCCCATCAACATCACCATCTACATCTACATCATCATCAAGTCCAAGTCCAAGACCAACTCAAGAATACTGCCTGCCCCATACTGAGCCACGCCTCCCTTGCCTCCAGGAGCAGCAGCTGTAACTGGGAGCCCACAGGAGTCCCAGCTGGAGGAGCAGGAATCTTCCCGCGGCGGAGGAGCAGCCGGTAGTCTGGAATGTTGGAACACCCCCAGCGGTTTGTGCGCAACATCCCCGACTCCTCAGCCAGCAGCAGCAGCAGCAGCTCGCATCAGTATCCGCATCCGCCACAGCTGCCGCAGCACCAGAATCTGAATCTCAACCAGAATCAGAACCATAATCAGAATCAGATCTACCAGTACCGTCCCCAGGTGCCAGTGCCCGTGCCAGGCTCACCTGCACACCACCAGCGGCACTCCTCGCTGTCCCAGCAACAGCAGCAGCAACTGCACCACCGCACCCTGTCCACCGCCTCCTCGTGCAGCGCCCAGCACAAAAGTGTGACCTTCGGCCAGCCAGCGCTCGACTGCGGCAACGGCAGCGGAAGCGGTAGCGGGAACTCCTCCAGTGGCAGTGCCGCAGGAAACGCTGGAACCCAACCAATGGCGGGCAACATGAAGCACGGTGAGCACACAACTAGCTACTACATCGCATGATTCCTTTTTAACCTAGACTCCAACTAACCAACTCCAAATCGCTCTCGTTCGCAGGCAAATCTCAGGAAGACGTGTGCTACGTGGTAGCCAAGTACGACTATGCGGCGCAGGGTGCCCAGGAGCTGGATCTGCGCAAGAACGAGCGCTATCTGCTGCTGGATGACTCGAAGCATTGGTGGCGCGTCCAGAACAGCCGCAACCAGTCCGGCTATGTGCCCAGCAACTATGTGAAGAAGGAGAAGCCCTCGCTCTTCGACAGGTGCGTCACGTCCGATTGCTGGCTTAAGAGAGTCCTCCGAGAGTCGTCCCCTCAAAACTAAACCTAAGCGTTCTTCTTGCTCTGATTTCAGCAGAATTAAGCCCTCTATCTGTATCTGTATCTGTACCTGTAACCGTATCTGTATCTGTAGCCGTAGATGCATCCGAACCGCGTTCGAGTTCCCGCCACCCACTCCTCCTTTTGCTTTTGGTTATCGTAACTGCTTTCGGCTTTCGTATTTCGTATTTTGTATTTTGTATTTATCGAAACAACAACAAATTTGTTTTGCTTTCGTTGTCTGCCGAGCCCCTGCCCTGCCCCGCCCCGCCCCGCCCCAGCCACCAGCCACAGATCTCTACTAACACCCGAACCGAACTAGGGCTAGACTAACCCACGCCACACAGTACCCATCCCTCCCAGAAATCTCTCCAAATTAAGGTTCCCCCTCAAGTCTAACCAAACCAATCTCTCTCCCTCTCTGATATTCCCGTGCGCAGCATCAAGAAAAAGGTGAAAAAGGGATCTTCCGGATCGAAGACGCTGCCCAATTGCTCGCCGTCGCGACAAGTCGAGAGTCCAACCATGTCCCGGCGACTGCCACCCGATCCCGCCGATGCCATTGGCACGGCGGTCGTCAAGTACAACTACCAGGCCCAGCAGCCCGACGAACTCTCGCTGACCAAGGGCACGCGCATCCTCATCCTGGAGAAGTCCAACGATGGCTGGTGGCGCGGACAGAGCGGCAACTCGGTGGGCTGGTTCCCAAGCAACTACACAACGGAGGATTGTGATAACGACGGCGAGATCCACACCTATGCCATGGCCGAGAATGTGCTCGATATTGTGGTGAGTATATGCCATAATTTGAAGAGGATCTGGCCTAAACCGATTCGCCTTTCAGGTCGCTCTATACAGTTTCACGTCGAACAATGACCAGGAGCTGTCGTTCGAGAAGGGCGATCGCCTGGAGATCGTGGATCGGCCCGCCTCCGATCCGGACTGGTACAAAGCTCGCAATAACCAGGGCCAAGTCGGTTTAGTTCCACGCAATTATCTCCAAGAGTTGAACGATTACCTGGCCACGCCCTATCGCAACACGAGTGCCAGCGGCAGTGCCGGCAACGGCAATGGGGGCAGCAATAACGGAGCCGGTGGAGGCGGCGGCGGCGGCGGTGGTGGCAGCGACTCCATGGAGCGACGCAACGAGGGCAACAACAAGTCGGCGGCGCAGTCCTCCTCCGGCCAGCCCATCGAGCGTCCTAACCTTGCGGGAAAGTCATGGTACTACGGAGCAATCACCAGGAGCCAGTGCGACACGGTGCTCAACGGCCATGGCCACGACGGCGACTTCCTCATCAGAGATAGTGAGACTAATGTGAGTAGCGAGTCTCCCATCTAACGAGCGAGCTTATCTCTGACCCTGTTCTTCCCTGCAGATGGGCGACTATTCGGTTTCGTTGAAGGCACCCGGACGCAACAAGCACTTCCGCGTGCACGTGGAGCAGAACATGTACTGCATCGGCCAGCGCAAGTTCCACTCGCTGGACCAGCTGGTCGACCACTACCAAAGAGCGCCCATCTACACGAACAAGCAGGGCGAGAAGCTGTACTTGGTGCGGTCGCTGCCCAAGGCCAACGGAACGTAAGCTGGATCGAGGAGGGACCACCAGTAGAGTGCGGAATCTCAGCATCCACAGCATAATCAGCAGCAAACACCCGTATTCAGCAACACACAAAGATTATACCAAGGCTAACTTGTAGGCAGCTCAGCAGCTCAGCGCGCGACGTGTAGTTCAATGTAGTTCGGTTCTGTTCGGATTCAGTTTGGCTCAGTTCGGATTAAATCAGACCAGCGTGTGTATATAGATCGGTTGGTTCTTCGCGACCCGGACATATGGCCACGGACGAGGACAAGGACAGGGAGAAGGACTGGGACCTCGACTTCTTTTTGTACTTTTATATAATTAAATTAACTAAATTACTAAATTACCGCTTACTTATCGCATTGGCTATGTTAACGTTAACGAGGGACGCATAACTAAGAAACTTATCGCATTCGATTCGATTCGGTTCGAGCAATTCTAGATGTCAACATGCAATACATTACATATTTACATATACCATACCATGTGCACATATTATACTATATTCTAAAGCAAAGTTGTAGCAGAGACTAATGTACACAGAGGGAGGAGATCGCTTTTAACCAAACAAACACAACACTCGACTCTAACATGTAATATGAGGATATGAGAATATGAGAATATGATATATGATATAATGATGTCTATTATCCATGCGCATACCGTAGGCATAACCAAATCCGCAGACTTTGAGCTCGCGTATGTACATACATAGGTGAGAGACAGTGGCCCCGATCCTGGGCTCCAGGACACTCAACCCACACAAAACACACCACACACACAGCCAGAGTGAGGATCGCTCCTACCAGTCATTTTTGTTATTTAACCATTAATTATCGAGTACGACATAACCATGCAAAACACAAACACAAATTACAAATGATAATATCTCCGATAATTATAAACATAATCTTAATCGTTTGCTGGCGCGGAGAGCGGAAAGAGGATCGAGGAGCGGAGAGCAGAGAGCGGCGTATAAGCCATACTTGTACAGTTGATGCAATTGCCAACCTATAGGCACTCATCTCCTTCATCTCTAGACATTATTTGCGATTTACCACTTACGACTTACGATTACGCAGCGATTCCAGCTTTAACAACAACAACAACTCTTTTGTTTATTACCAATTGCTATTATTTTGTTTTCTCTAAGATTACGTTTATTATTACTATTATTATTTTGTTTTTATTTTAGATTTAGGCGAGTAAGTTAGCGAAGGAAACGAAATGATAAGTAATGGAGACAGGACCGGAAGTAGAGAGTGGCTGCCAGTTAAAGGACTTTTCTTTCATACGCGAATTTTTAAATTATAAATCTATATTATTATACGAGTACGTAAAGCATAAAACTTAAATAATTTATAATAGTAATTCAAGACAATTGCTAAACAACCAACAACTAGTACTAAAGACGAAGAAGAGAACAAACTAGAAATTATACCGAAACGGAAATGAAAATAAAAGTACATTCAAATAAATCCATTAAGCGAATGTGTACTTTACTTACGTTATGATGGGAATCGGGAGTTAGAGCTGGAATAAAATCGATTTAACAACGATTTTTTCACACAAAGTAATCGATAACTTCGGAAGTTACTTAAATTACACATTCACTGCATACTTTGTAGGGTTTCTTGATAGTTTCTTAATTCTTGGGGAAAATTTTGCACCCCGAATTCTCAATTTGCTTTAAATTAAAGCTCCTAAAGTATAAAATAAAAACACCTCTTAACGAGGTGAGATTAAAGTGACGATGGCACATTCAAGTCCAAAAATTCCTGATACCAAATTTTGTGACGATTAATAGTTATTTAAACAAAAATATTTAAAAAGCTTTTAATTAGTTTCAAAATCGGCACTCTGCCTGTTTTGCCTTTTTTAATTTTTCAGCTAAGTGCCGATTTTGAAACTAATTAAAAGCTTTTTAAATATTTTTGTTTAAATAACTATTAATCGTCACAAAATTTGGTATCAGGAATTTTTGGACTTGAATGTGCCATCGTCA